>CACRXP010000501.1:256903-269188 GCA_902702965.1 Spirometra erinaceieuropaei
GTGATAGTAGATTTGTGCCGTATCTACCTCGCTCTCTCCTCCCTCAACTTCATGTGCCAGATGTCAAGACAGAGTCAAGATGTTCGGTGACCGGCGCGACGTGGACCTGCGTATAGGCATGCCACGCGCCAGCTTGGATGACATTTGTTCCGGACGAGTAGCCCGATAGCTCGTGCGGAACCTGATCTGGCCTCGTGATGGTTCATCGCAACCTCCGCGTGGCTCGCGCTAGACGGCCAATGCCCCTCCAGCACTACCTTCCTGATCGCAGTAACAGCAGCGCTAGTGGACAAAAGTTACGCAATCGGCGGCAATCTTGATGTCCACCTCGAAGATGCTTGCCATCTTGCATTTATTTTGCAATTAGATGCAGACTGGGAAGAGACGGGAGAGAACATCAAACGGTAGCTTGTTGCCTCTGAAGCGTAGGGTCATGTAGCACCAACAACAGCAGAAATAATAGTTGCAAAATAAAGAACAACTGCATTATCGCGAAATATTTACAAAGTAAATGCGGATGGGGGAATTTATCGCCAGTTTAAGGGTTCACTGAAGTCCTCATAAAGAGCATCAGAGTCCCTGAATGCACGGAAACGTCAAGTCTTGAAGGTACAAGACCTTTTTCATCAATAAAGGAGAATACTCATTGTTCTTATCTTTTTAAACGGATGTATTAGGAAAAGGCCATTCTTCTAAGCCTTATGCAATTTGTTTGGGCAGCGGTAGGGTGAAGTAGCTGTCGGTAGACCGCAGATCGTGGGTTGATGTACGTACTTACGAAGTCTAACTAAGTACTGGCGATTGGCAGTTGCACCCAAGATGGAAGAAACCAAAAACTGGGATCGACTGAGGGATAACAGAAATGTCTGTCAGTGTCAAGTAATCGCCACGCACAATCACGACCATCAACGACTCGGGCACCGACCGACAACCAATCATCGCATCAAATACGACCCTCAGCTATGAACGCGAGTTCTGTTAGTTATTATAGGCATGTGATGGCCGGACGATGGCGTGACAACGGTAGGGTTAAAGACCCCAATTAGCTGTCGGTGGACTAGGAATCGTGTGATGATTTATGAACTTGAGAAATACTGATGACTGGCAGTTGTACTCAAGAGCGGTGAAACAAAAGCTGGAGACCAACTGATTATGAATTGAGGGATAACAAAAGCGTCTGCTAGTGGATAGGCTCAGCTGTTCGATGGCTAGACGCTCTTTCAAAGTGGAACGCCATGGAATATTCAGCTGGATACCGTATCTGGATACATTCATTATTTCCCTCGAAAGTATCGTTTTTGCCACCGACCGTCCTCCGTGTTTTTCTGCATTCCATCAGCTTACAGTCCGGCGTGCTGGCCCACCCGAAAACTCCCCCCCCCATTACCACTATTCCCGTATGACACGATCCACAGTATACCAACAGCTAATTGGCTTCCTTCAGCCTGCCGTTGACGATTGCGTCCTTTAAATACTGCGCTCGTTGTGCTACTACTACCCTCGTGACAGCCGCTCCAGTCCTTCATTTCTCCGGCTCCGTTTAGTTGGTCGATGGCCGCGACAATCGTTGACAGGCCGTTGACACACGACCACCCCCGCCGGCTAGAAGTGGGGCCCCTCCTGTCCAGCTGTAGTGACTCCCGGCTGCCCTCACAAGCTATTATCGCCTCATGCCCGTCGGACGACCTGGCTTGCTACCCATGAACCCCCTGTGATTATGAGTCCCCTAATCCTCCCCGAATCTGTCCAATCTCATGACCAGCACTCAGCCAGTCACCCCCACCTACTGATACAGACTTTCAGCCCCGCGTAATCTACACACCGCGACTGACACACTCCGTGAACGGACGCTTATCTCTGTTGCAAGCAAACAGGCAACTTACGGTAACCTGCCCTGTGCACAGAATAAACTAGTCCTCACAGCTCCCTGACTTCTGACATTAGACGAAACGAAATTATTGTGCGTGGTTTAAGTTGATCTCACATCTTTGACCGCCACACCCTTTTTCGTGACTGTCTCTGGTGATGGATTCGAGTGCGAATCCGAAACGTCAGGTCAATGAACTTCTTGTTCCAACGATCGCATCTTCTTTTTCTTTATCTGACTCGCTGGCGTTTGGACACACGCGACGTTGCCGTCGTCGCCAATGCTACTCTCCTCCGCTGGACGGGAGGTTGTGGTCGTCAAGTCGGGAACAATCTCCCCTTCTGAGCTGCCTTTTTCTCTAGGATTTCGGACTTTGGGACCACAATTAGCTGTCGGTGGACTATGAATCGTGTGATGATGTATGAACTTGAGAAATACTGATGACTGGCAATTGTACTCAAGAGCGGTGAAACAAAATCTGGAGACCAACTGAGTACGCATTTAGGGATAACAAAAGTGTCTGTCAGCTGTTCGATGTTCAGGCACTTTAAAGCTGGAACGCCATGAAATATTCAGCTGGATACCGTATCTGGATACATTCATTATTTCCCTCGAGATTTTCGTTTTTGCTGGCGACCGTCTTTTGTGTTTTCCGGCACCCCGTCAGCTTACTGTCTGACGTGCTGCCCTGTGCCTGAACCCCCCCAATATGACATGATCCACAGTATATCAACAGCTAATCGGGGTCCTTCACCCTACCGTTGCCAAAACGGACTCCACATAGGAGGGAAGTAGATGTTGTTACTTGTCACAAGCGTCGTGAATAGCGCCGATGAAATGCTGGCTGGAAATGGTTAGTAGCGACTTGAAGACTGTAGAATATTAAGGCACTGAGTCTTTTTTCCCAGCTCAAAGATCAACTACAAAGACTTCGAAGTCGCTGGTTTGCAAACATATTCGGTAGGTGGGCTAACTCATGAAATGTGAACCGAAATTCCGAAATGCGTTTTTGTTTTGAAAAGACAAATTAAGTAGGATTGAAAAACTAGTCAGCCTGCAACATAATTATATAATATAGTAACCCGGGATGCCGGCTTTCGGACGAACTTCTTTCCGGCTGCATGCGAAAACTTTACTCAGTAAAAAACGGCCACCTAAGGAGCATGCACTTTTCTCATTGATTTTCGATGCCTTAAAAAATTCAATTATATTTCATGAAAAATATATATAAAAAATATTTATGCTATTGCTCATTCGGTAGAAAATTATGTCTTCTCCCATTTTTATAATCGAAGAAAGGGTATAACTCGGTTTTCAGAAAATTTCCAATTGTGAGATTTTTTAATACCGTGAAGTGGTCGTTCACAAAACGTCATGTCTTTGCATTTACCAATATAGCTTGTAAAGTTAACAATGTGGCTCAAACCCACCGTTAAACTTTATGAACTCCATATGGTCTCCTTTTGATACCGTAGTGAAATTTATGGTGTTCCGCACGCGGAAAATATACGGCTTGTATTTTGGAAACCCTGAATACAAGTGTAATGGTAGGTCGGGTTAAAAATTATTCGAGAAATGGAAAAGGTTTAGGAAACCAAATTGAACCCTTCCTTCGAGTATAAAATTGGAAAAAGACGTAATTTTCTACCGAGTGAGCAGACCCATTAATATTTTTATTTGTTTTATATGAAATATTATTGAATTTTTAAGTTCATCGAAAATCAATGGGAAAATTTCATGGTACTTAAGTAATCGTTTTTTACTGAGGATAGTTTTTGAATGCAGCCGGAAAAATATTCATTCGAAAGCTGGCATTCCAGGGTAGCTGAAGTATGATAAAGTTAAACTTCTCGATGATTATTTTTCCAACCCTACTTAATTAGTCTTTTGGAAACGAAAACGCATTTCGGAATTTCGGTTGACATTTCATGAGCTAGCACACCAACTGTACATGTAGTGTAGAAAGAAAAATTCTTCGTAGACGATCAAGTTTCACTGGTGAATTTTGAAGTTGGTGACATCAACCCGTCATCAGACGAAATAGAGACAAAGGAGCACGTAGGATTGTCTCAATATACCAGTTGGTGCGCCAGGACAAACATTGACAGGCCAACTTTTAACGTATGAAGTGGTCGAAGCGTCACGGTGGGTTTCTGGGAAGAGAAAGATGAGGAAAGAACGGGCATAATGGTGGAGGGGGGAGGGAGGATGGTAGATCAATGGGTCGACGGACGGCTGGTGCGGCATGGGGATAGGGATCAGCGAGCCGTGATCTCATATCGGGCGTCTAGGTCAACAGGAGGTTGATACTATCCGCACTGGAGAACCCCAGGCCTCAGGGAATTCTCCCCCCCCCTCCGTCTGACATTGGTTATAGCGACGACCTCAGTGTAATCCCAACTGAATCGGTAGTCACAGACGAATGCGTATGCGAACAGTAGGGACAGTGGGTCACGGCGACGGACAGCTAGTTTGTGTTCATCAGCACAAATGACCGGGCCATCGACTCGACTGTTTCCGAAGACTATCTTTTTTCTAAATTATATCGGGTCGAGGTGCATACTACCTCTGTTCCATGCACATTAATGTGTATGTGCGTTGAGCATGGTTAGAAGACGAGGCAAACGGCAGGGCTGAACAAATCAAGGCCAGCAGGAAAAGCCCGTGAGTGACTCTGATGATGGAACCGAGAGAGTTTCCGGAACGTCAGTATGAATACAGCCTGATCCATGAAATTGCATTCGCTTCTTCGTCTTATTTGGGGAAGATAAACACGATATATGTATATATGTGAGAGGGAAGAGGACAGATTTTTGGGGTAGATTGATATATCACTACTTCGGGTTTGTTTGTCTTCATCCAGCTAAACAGAACACTGACCAGCAGCTGGGACCGGAAACACAAACATGCGCTCACACATCGGGCGCAGCTGGTCCACCACTGGGGTCTACGAGATGGGACACAAGCATTTCATCGAAACGAAGTTCATCAGTGCCTCGCCACCTGTCATGCTCTGTCGCTGCAGATCGGGTATTTATTCACTCAGGAATGCGCCTACACCGCTGCATTTGCTTCCCGAAGCAAAGAGCCTCCTACGGGTGGAAAAGGCAGGTGGCGAGGTACTGATGAATTCGGTTCGATGAAGTGCTATGACCCATCTGGTAGGCCTCAGTGGTGGAACAACTGCTCCGGGTGCGTATGTGCGCATGTTTGTGTTTCCGGTCCCAGCTGGTGGTCAGGGTTATGGTTGGCTGAATGAAGGCAAACAAGCCCGAAACAGTGCTGTATCAATCTACCCCCAGACTCTGTCGTATCCGCTCTGTTATCATAGCTTGGCCGACTTCGGCCTGGTAGGTGGTTGCCTGTTCGTGACCCCTATCGCCCATAAGAAGCTTGTTTGCTTCGGGAAGCCAATGGATCGGTGTGCGCCCATTCCTGAGTGAATATATACATATATATATATGCATAAAGGTATTATACCGTACTCCCGACATAGATACTTGCTAAAAGCCCAAACACGTGTTTCGCCGATATTCTGCCGCTGCGTGACACAGCTGCGAGGGGTTCGGCTCTTCAGTGGGACCCCCAGCGTTCTCTAGCGGTTTCTGGGATATGAACTCCAGAGAATAATCAGGTGAATAATTTCAGAAATTAATTAGTGCAGGACTTAGAGTTAAATCTCGTAGTACTACATGTTTGTAGAATGGGCATTACGTGGTTATTCCACAGTAGTTGATTGTCTCCGACTCAAATGTTCATTGAAATTTCGGTTCTGACCCTAAAAAGTCATGTCCCGGAGATTTAACTCCAAGTCCTGAACTGATTAATTTCTGAAATTATTCACCCGATGTATATGCATATACATATTGGTAACGACCGTGAAACAATCGTCTATGTCTGGCCTGTTTCACTCTTGATGAACTGCTTATGCATTATATGTGGTGCGTGTCCTATGACAACGTTCGTTGTCGTCAGCAGCAAGCTAGTGAGCGGGCAGAATGGGATTGAGTGAGATTCAAACCACAACAGTGGGGGTCAAACGCTTAACTGACCGCGAATTTCTGAAAGCCACGCACTCAGATGAGGTATGCATCGATCAGCATATCAATTTAGATGCCACATACAAATTTCTCAAGGACAAATGGAAGCGAGCGCAGCCAATACTGAGGGGATGAGGAAAGACCATTGAAGCCCATTGGCTCAGGCCTCGGCCAACCATAGTATCACTTGTTCGACAATTTTAAATATTTAACTGTTTTTGTACATAAACCAGTAGTGTGACGACGAGCTGGGAAACCGGTGTCGGAAATTTAAGCAATAAAGATTATTTTTCCCAAAGAATCTTACTTATCTCGAATTAAATTTCTTGGGATGCCTGTTTTCCTGTACATATATACATATGGCAGCGAGGACGGACAACAGAGAATGCGGGTAGATTGATACAATACTGTTTCGGGCATATTTTACCTTCATTCGGCTAATCAGAGCCCTGACCGGCAGCGGAGACCAGAAACACAAACGTTCGCACAGACTCACCTAGCGCAGTTGGTCCACCACTGGGGTGTACCATATGGGTCATAAGCACTTCATCGAACAGAAGTTCATCAGTGTCTCGCCATCTGTCCTTTTCTGCCGCTGCAAATTGGGTATTTATTCAATCAGGAATGGGCGTACACTGATCCATATATATATATATCCAGCGTTAATGAGCATCTGCTCTAAACAAAAAAACTCAATGGCAGAATTTTCTGCATACGGAAAAGTTGATTTCTGAGGGGAGATGGACGCCGAACGGGGTCATAAAACCTTTTGACGAGGGTCTCGTGCGCCCCACGGAGACACTCCGTCACCATATGAGTGTTGCGTTGACGGGGCTCCTATGCATTTCCGTGAGTTTTCTGGATCAAGTAAAGACCGTATGTTGGGATAGATTTGGAACTTATGTAATTCCAGACTGTAAAATGTGAG
The DNA here is from genome assembly GCA_902702965.1 of Spirometra erinaceieuropaei. Lineage (NCBI taxonomy): Eukaryota > Metazoa > Platyhelminthes > Cestoda > Diphyllobothriidea > Diphyllobothriidae > Spirometra > Spirometra erinaceieuropaei. The sequence continues at coordinate 263,739 of CACRXP010000501.1, forward strand.
GTATCTGCGGGTCCATTTGCAAAAAAAACATGATTTCGCAGAAAGTCATGCTGGCGGCAAGGTCAAAGCAAGCGTTAAAAGAAAATTCAAAGATTCCGCCAGGAGGGAGGACTGCTTCACTTGCACCTTGAAGACAAAGGCGGAAACGTTGGCGGTTGATGAAACGAGGCAGAAAGTGGGAAATTTTTAAGAATCTCAAGGATCGCGCTAATGCAGGCATGGGGAGAAACGCAAAATTTGCCGAGAGCATCATCTGAGGAAAAAAGGTACTTAAATTTTTGTCTGAGGTGATGACAGAAAAAGTTAAATTCACAGACGGTGATTCGACTGTAACATGTCTTCATTTTCCATTAGGTAAAAACATCATAGTTTGCAGAAACAAAATAATATTCAGCTCGTAGATCAGGGAGTTCCTCAGTACGTGAACAGATAGACGGTGGGTTTGCCGTAAGATTCTTCTTGCAAAACGGGTTTCACGGACCACACTCGACAGTGAATCTATCTGTGATGTGGCTAATCAAAAACGGGCTAATTCACCAAACTTATAAACTATCTGAAAGTGTTCTGAATATTAGAAATCGTTAAATGGTCATTACGGAGCAAGAGTTCATTCGACGTTATTTCACGGTATGTAAATATGTAATGTTCCGATGTTTCCATAATTCAGCGACTAAAAGTGATGTGCGTAAATGTTGCGCAACGTTTGCATTTTAGACACTATATAAGTACCTTGGGGCTTGAGAAATCGCTTTTTCTATCGCTATCAAATGTTAACTTACCTTTGTAAGTGTCAGTGAGCTGCCCATTTCATACACAAATTCCCATACATTGTGATGATCAGAAATCATTTCTTTAATCAAGTACAATGACAACATCGACTATTAAACGTAACGCGTTTAGACATAGGTGGGGTATTTAATCAAAAGATAACAGAAATTAGGAAGGATTACTCAGGAGAGGCTGTAATACTGCTTATCGTGTGATCCTAAAGTATTTAATTTGCGCCAGGATGTCGACTCTTGAATGCGCTTTTTCCAACCTTCTGAAAAAACCACACTCAGTAAAAATCGCCATTCTGTGGTAAATTGTCTTTTCCACTGACTTCACATGCCCCAACGAGTTGCAATATCTTCTATAAACATACAATAAATATCCATCCTCGTACCCATTTAGTAGTAAACAAAATTGTTTACTCAATTGCAGGATTGTCGAGCTGGCGGCTTCCGGGAATGAGTGAAGTCTAGTTTCTGTTGATGCGCTAGCACGTGTGTGGTGAGCGCAGACACCAATTAATGACTTTCGCCATCAGGCCCATGCGAAGAGAGAGGTAGATGCTACATCAGTAGCTTCGCGGCCTATGATTATTCTCCCCATCCGCAATTTCGGAATTACCAAATAAGGAGAAGGAAACTGGAGTCATCTACATTCATTGGTCTCCACACCTCAAATACTTCCGGTCAACGAAAACGAACGAACAGGGCTCTGGTCGTGTTTCTTCCTATCCATCGCAGGGAACAAGACACAAACTATCATGACAGCCATTTTTTGCCACTACCTATCAGTTCGATATCGTCCCCTTGAGTATTAGCTTTATTGGCTTAAGTTTATTGAATGACCCTTCTATCAATTAAACAGCACCTAGCAAATGCGCAATCAACACGTTTAAATGGAATGCATGCATCTAAAAGTAGGAGCTTCGAGGTAAAAGCTCTGTTTTGCTTATTAAAATCCTCCGACAGAAAGTCGATAACTAGGTCTCCCTTCTGCTAATCTATAAATATGTGATCAACTCACGAGTCCAGAAGAGTACCCGTCTAAAGTGAATGAGCATCCTTTAATCAGAGCCATTTGAATAAAATACCTCATACAGAATATTTTGGTGATCTCAAAGATTTTAGCATTTATGTCAATAAAAGTAGGGAACATTTGATATTTAGTTAAGTACGTAAGTATCTAGACAGTAGGATTTTTGGTACATTAATTTTGAACAAACAGACTGCTTGGTAACAAGGTGATCAGGCGAACTCGATATAGTTTTTAATGATGGGGGCAGAGCGCCCATCATTGCTACATAATTTTTTTCACGCCTTTTCATTCGTCTCTCAGGTATCCACGAAAATCGGCCCCGTTATTGCACATGATTTACACTAGAAATATTTTCTAGGCAAGGTGACAGCCCCGATGAGGACGGAGCATAGTCCAAGGTCAGTTGCTGCACAGTAGTAATGCTGTTCTCGCAGGAATGCATTAGATATGCACTACTTCCTACATTTTAAGGGGAATATCAACAAGACCACAACTGCCGAATGCGCGAGTATCTCTCCAGTCTCAGAAGTTATTACATTTTGCCTAGGAACTACGGACAAGGTGACAGTTATAAGATATGAAACACTGAACCGTCCTCCATGGGGGGTTTGCGAGAATTTCCTTAAGTATCAGAAGTCAATGAGAATTTGCTTTTTATAAGTAAACACGGTTGGTGAGTATGATTTACGCGGGATAGCGGGAACACGGTTTACTGGAAGTTGGCATGCTACAGTGTGCGAAGAAGCGAGTTCGCCGAAGTGGTTCAGAAGAGCATCCAGTCACTGGAACAAGAATTCTAGATGCTTCGAGATCATTGTCGAACTTATCATCAGAAAAGGGGTAATAATATGGTACTTTTATGTTGGCTAAATTGGCGGATTGTAGCAAGCGAAAATTTACAAGATGCTGCTCACAACAGACGATTTAGTGAACAAGAAGACGTTCATGTCAGCATGTCAAAAGATAATGAACGTAAAAGTCGTGTGACGGTTACGGGATGTGGGTGCAACGCTGTCATGTGGCTATTATGACGGCCAACCCCCACAGCCATCGTAAACACTCGCAATGGAAGTAATAATTGCTCGGTCGTTCACGCCACACGCTTTCATTGCTTCAACATCATTACTGGGGCTAGTTATTGATGTAGCGGTAAACCGGAAAATTTGGCCCCTCAGTATGCTCCAGTAGATCCGCACTCATCTGAGCACTCGGCATGTGACCGCTCATACATGTTCAGTCATCCGTGTCCAAAATTATTCTTCGTTGTTTTCTCAGAACAGTCACCATGTCCACTAATACATTTGATCCGGTAACTGACTCCAGGCGCTTTTCACCATGGCAAGGATTTTCGGGAATAGAAATTCCCCTCCCCTTCCCCCGAGGCCTTTCGATAATTTCTAGGGGAATTGGGGCCAGTACCAAGTTTTGGGTTTGGGCTTATGTTGTTGTTGTTAGGACTCGGCCACCTGCAATTCAGCAGGGTTCCTATTTCTGTTTTTTTTTATCTAAGTTGGAACGGGAGTGTTCTTTCTGACCCGCCGACGCAGACTGTCGGGAGAGTGCAACCGAGGGCTCGCGAGGCGTACTTGAGGCATAGAAATACCATGTTTTGATCGTAAATCCGATAGATCAAGCGCATGCAGTTTTTGCCTTGTCGATTTAATACCCTTTTCTCGCTTGATTTCGGATTAGTTTTCAAGTCAACCAATAATTCAATCTCGTCGTTAGAAGCAAACAGGCGAGTTCCAGGAAACAGTTTGGAAGAAGAAGATAATGTGATCACTGGATCAGGAAGTTTATTGGCCTGACGCTTCAGATTCTCATTCTAACCCATCATCTGAGACGGTTGCTGACAAAAGTATTGGAGGCACAAATACTGCAGTATTTATGGTACGCAGCTGCTGTGGGGCTACATGCGTACCATAATTGACAGCTGTCGTGATCACCGCTGGGGGTCGTAATTGAGGCGATGATGGCTTGTCAGTCCGCGTCTGAGTATTTGATTGCCGCAATTTCATCATCTGTGTTGGATGCTGACTTTGATGACTACTCGGCCGTTTGGCTGCCGTCAGTGGGATTGTTGCTCGCCCCCTCCCCCAGGTAACTGGTTTCCCTGCTCAGGAAGCGTCTCAGAACTGCATATGGTACTAGGAGATCATTGCGTTTGCTGATGGATTGCGGGCATCGCCCAACTGACCTTTCCTTTCTGAGGACATTTGGGTCAATTTTCCATGTACTTTTGAAACCTGGGCACCGTCAAGCTATATATTTTCCGGCGATGCACGTTCGACAAAGGTCGCTGTCACTCAATCCAATCAACGCGTTGAAAGAATCTATCGAAGGAAATTAAAACACGTGCAGTTTTTGCGATAAGTTTCGGAGAAGAGCCCTTCTAAAGAAAATATGATCGAAATTAAATTTTCTCAGAAATTTCACACGAATGACATCGTAAAGTGTGGTGATACCTTGCTTTAAAGGACTCGAAAGAGAGGAAAGTTTAAGATGCCCACGCAAGCATTCTGGTTGTCATATGTCTTTGGTGAAATTCAGGTGTAGTCTGGTAAAGCGGAAAACCAAGAATTTCCCAGTGATATAAACACAGATGTAAGGCGTTCTTCAGAAATATTTCCTATCTCACCGCTTGATAGCCACAGAGATATTCTGTACTGAAGGCTAAATACTATTTATTTAGCACTGTTTATGCAAGTAATGCATTTCGAGAAACCTTGGTTTCCGCTAAAATTGTCCAGACAATAGCCGTTCTATCGATTTTTTCGAGGAAGTTACAGACAAATTATACAATCGACGACGATACTTATTAAAGATGCGTAAGTTGCAAGGTGCTGGGTGGATAACTTGACCCAAATGCGATTAAACTCATGGTTCCCGGCGAAGTCTCGTAGCTCAGTTGATTAGAGTACTCAAGTCATGCCTTTGCTGTCATGAATTTGAATTCAATCTACGCCGCCGTGATTTACAAAATTGTGTCAGATGAGTAAAAAAAGATACACTGTTTATAAAATACTTTTCTCATGTGTTAAAAAACAGGTAGCTGGAGAAATTTCCGGTCGAAATCAGGCCGGTTAGAGAGCTCGGGCAATTTTAGTTTGTTTACCTCGTTATGTGCTACTTTAAGGACCACTAACTAGTCGCCTGCGCTGCAAATTCCATTCAAAATATCAGTAAGTAATTTAAGCGGTCTGACACTAAGTTCTAGTCCGTAGAACAGTAAGGAGGACGAAGATTGATTTCGCATCTGAATCATCTGTATTTGGACTTCCGAACTCGTGCAGACGTTCATTGTCAGAGACCAGAGAAGCAACAGAGCGAGTGAGTACTGTCAATCAGTGGGCAGTAACGAAGGTCTGGAGGTGACCGCGCAGGACTTTATATGTCGGTAGACCGAGTCCTCATCCGAGGCGCAGACCTTAACCAATTGCAGTATAGGTTACCCACGTAGTCGGGGGAGGGATATTCTGACAAGCTTGGGTTTCCCTATGCCTTCCAGCATCCAGTAGTAGCCCCTTATCATCCCGGTTAAGTGTTTGCCGTTGGTCAGGGAGTGTGGTGGTACGCCAAGGTGCGTTTCCGGCCGCGCCAGTCACCCGCGCCCTCTCCCGCCTGCGATTTTCTTAACTCTGTCT
>CACRXP010000501.1:269800-304273 GCA_902702965.1 Spirometra erinaceieuropaei
AGCTTTGGACATTCCAAAATAATCGAAAAATAGACGACTTTCACTTTGCATTCGCCGATTACCAGCAAAAGTTTGCATGGAATTACCCACAGGTAAAGTATGCCAACAGTGTACCATAGACGTCTGATTTGAAATCCAATTCGCAGGTTGCAGGCTTGTTAAGCGGACCGCTCGACTAAAAATGGCATCGAACTTTCTCTACCGGAGAAGAGAGGAAAAAGTGCACAAACGGATGGTTCCTAGAACCCGAAGCAGTCTTCTGTGATGGGAGCAGAACGCGAAGTACGCCCAATTGCTACGAGATTTTTCGCGTCTGTTTTCCTCGTTATATGTTACTTTAATGGCCAGTAAGTAGTTGTCTGCGCTGCAAATTCCATCCAAAATATCAGTAAGTAATTTACGCGGCCTGACACTAAGTTCTAGCCCGTAAAACAGTAAGGAAGAGGAAGACTGATTTTGCATCTGAACCGTCTGTTTCTGGACTTTTGAACTCGAACGTGTCATAGACGACAGAAGCAAGAGTGCGAGTGAGTATTGTCAGTCAGCGGGCAGTCTGGAGGTGACCGCGCATGACTCTGTATGTTGGCTGACTGAGTTCTCGTCCAAGGCGCAGGCCTCAAGCAATTGCAGTAGAAGTTACCCACGTAGTCGGGGGAGGGGTATTCTGGCAACCTTGGGAGACTAAAATATGCTAAATTCGATGGCGGTCTAGTTCTGTCGCGTTTCCCTTCCTATGCTTTCCATTATGCAGACGTAACCCTTTGTCTTTCCGGTTAAGGGAATGTGGTGGTACGCCTAGGTGCGGCTCCGGTCGCGCCAGCCACCTGCGTTCTCTCCCGCCTGCGGTTCTCTTGACTCTGTCTTGACAGCGGGCCGAGGTGTGGGGGAAGGAGAGGGTGCAGTGGATGCTATGCAAACCTGCCACTACTATGAACCATTTCACGCACAAATCACCGTGCGTGCTCTCAACTTCCTGTGGAGCACACGGCAGAAATCACTGACGGAGATTGTCGAACTAGTGATAGCTCCTCATTTGATGGATGGATGATATCGACGGATGAGTTGGTGTTTCTTCAACACTTACTCCGTGTACAGACCGTTTCCGATTATGGTATGGTATCCGCCTCACACTGAAGATTATGATATAGTGCAGAAACTTCACTTCCCTACTCCTCATAATAAGTGACGAACAAGGGTGTATGTGACGCAACCTCCAATAAGCTGTGAAACTGTTTGCAACTCACCATGCCCGTCTGTTAATCTTTCCTAGGTAGACCTTTACATTTATTTTACAAGAGGCAAAACTGTCATTATGGGTTGGAATCCAGAATTATTCTTACTTTTTCTACATTATAAACCGGTTTGTATAACTTAATTATATTTCCAATACTTTCATTTACAGATCGGGATCTTTATCCACAAGTGACTAGTCCTAATCTTAACGAAACATGCTTGTTTATCGTTTCAATCCTTCTGTGGGATCCAGACATATTGTAATCCGTTTAGGAAAAACGAAGAACCCACTTAGTAAAAGATTATGAAAAAACACGCACACAAGACACCTCTCAACTCGGTGTTGGAGGGCCGTCAAAGATCCCAACGCAAACGTCAGTCTTCTATAACACAACAAAAAATTTTCCGCACGCAAACCCGTTCAGCTCACAATCAACCTTTGCTCTGGCGTGTCAACATGCTCACCACGGCGAACAAATTGACCAAGGGGGGAACTTGCGCCTTATGGCAGGAAATCTAGGTCAGTCCTGGCCTCAAAACGACTGTCACCAGCAGAAAACAGGGGATTTCGCGTGTTCAGCCTATCGAATTGATCCTCGTGGACCGCAAACATGTTGGAAGTGGGCATTTTTGTTTTTCCCGCCGTTTTCTTGTCACCCACCACCAAAAAGGCAACCCACGGTTGAAACATAGGGGGCAGAGAAGGATTGGCGGATATTACACACAATATTGTAGCCAAATGGGACCAATCGAGTTCCGTGCTTTCGTGCCAGCAAATGCCAAGTACGTGTGAGAAACTGTGGCGAGGACCCTATGTTCTGTATAATATAGGCTTTGAATAATAATCTCATGAAAACTTTACCGAAATCGCGAAACTCGTTTTCCCTTTGGAGTTGCTACTTAGGTCTTGTGCTAACAGGATCCAAAATCACCCCAAATTATTGCCGTCACGCCAGGATAGCGACCGTCTAGAAAAAATCACATTCAGTAAAAATGACTGCTTAAGCATTACACACTTTTCCACTGATTTCTGATGTTGAAATATATTTACTTTATGACATGCGCAGACATGTCCTTCCTGTGTTCACTTTCTAGTGAATCACATCGTCTTCAGATTTTGCGCCGTAAGAGAAGGTAGCTTTGATTTTAAAAAACGTTTTCTCGTTTCCGAATATCTGTGGACACGACCTGTCATTTCAGGTGCGTTCAGGGCTTACATTCTACAAAATATATGCTTTCCATGAGAAGAAATCTCTACATTTCGCTCATTTTCAATACCGCTATGAATCCGGATATATTTCAAAGAAAGTTTTCATGCAATATCCCTTCTTCGACAAACACGGTGCAACATTACGACCTCTTCAAATTTAACATTATAGGGAAGGGCAGATTTTTGCGTCAAAGTTCGCAGTTCAGGCATCCTCAGAGGTCGTAAAATGGCTAATCAAATAGCACGGTATCTGTCGATTAATAGTGTTTCCTAAGAAACGTGCAACGTGGTCCATATTCCTTGCAACATTATATGAGCCCTACATGGCATTTGCTTAATGGCATCATGAAATGCATGATCTTACTTACATTGTTAACATGCAGTAAGTGTTGAAGTAGGAGACACGATCGCCGGGACAAGAGCTTTATTAGCCTGACGTTTCGGATTCCTACTCGAATCCATCATCAGAGACAAAAAAGCAGAAACGGTGGTTGTTGCACAAGGGGCTGCGGTATTTATAGGATGCAGTAGCCATGCTACCGCATACCTATGAACATTCACGGCTCCCCCCTTCATCCGGGATCGTCGCACTTGGTGTGATCACTGCTCGATGGGCGACATTCGAGTCGATAATTGCTGCAATTTCATCACGTGCGTTGGATGTTGGCGTGATGATTGCTCGACCATCTGACGCACCGACCCCGGTGTTGGGAAGAGTGTTCACCTCTGCGCTCCCCGCATGGCTTGTTACTCCGCTTAGGCGAAGCTTCAGCACACAGTATGGAGTGGGAAGATCGTTGCACTTTTTGATGGACTGGGGGCCGGTAAACCATGATTCCAGTAGCTCCCGGCTCACGAGGTTGTCAACTCTTGCGAGAATTTCGGCCTCATCGTATTTGAATGTGTGGCCGGATCTCGTCGAATGAGCCGCAACTTGAGAGCTGGCGTCATTTCTGCGCACCGCTGCCGCATGTTCAACCATTCTCGTTCGGAGCTGTCTTCCGGTTTCTCCGACGTAGTTGCTTTGTCCGCAACTGCATCAGATCCGATAAACGACTCCAGACGTTTCTAGCCGCGGCAGTGGGTCTTTTGGTTTCATGACCAGACGCCTGATTTTTGCCTCAGCCCCTTGTGCAGCAACCACCCGTTTCTGCTTTTTTGTCTCTGGTGATGGATTCGAGTAGGAATCCGAAACGTCAGGCTAATAAAGCTCTTGTCCCGGCGATCGTGTCTCCTTCTTCAAGACTATTTCCTGGGACTCGTCTCTTCGCTTCTATTGGCAATACAGTAAGTGTGTTAATTCATGAAATGTTAAGCAAAATCGTGAAATGCTTCTTAGACTCGGAAAGGATAATTTAGGAGGGCTATAATACTGATCATCATGCAGCATAATCCCGCAACAACTCGATTAGTTCAGGATGCCAGTTTATGAATGAACGTCCCTTTGCCGAAATCGAACTCCGTAAAAAAGACTAGCTAAGTACCATGTATTTTTCACATTGATTTTCGACGCCGTTTTAAATTCAAGCGTTTCTCATAGAAAGCATGCATAACAACTCATTTGTTAGAAAATAACGTCTTCGTAAGATCTTGAACTTGGGAGTGGAATATAATCCGGTTTTAAAAATGTTCCTTATTATGAGATTTTTTAAGACCGTGAAATAGCCGTTCATAAAACTTCATGCCTCTGCATTTACCAAAGTGGCTTGTAAACTTAATAATACGGCTCTAAATTCCGTAGAGAAATGTAGGGTTGTTGCACATGGAAAATATAAAGCTTGAAGTTTGGGAGCCCTGGATGCAAGTGTAACGGCTGGTCGGCTTCAAAACTATTTGGGAATTAGGAACGCTTTTTAAAACCGAATTATATCCTTTCTTCGGATATAAATTTGAAAAAGACGTCTATGTCCACTTTCTATGAGATATATATAGGAGTTTATTAGAGCAGTCAGTGAGAATAATTATGCCACTTGAGTAGTCATTTTTTACATTTTTTAGTAGGCGACCAGAGAGAAGTTTATTCAAAAGCTGTCATCCTGAAGTAACTGAGTTATTATGTCGCAAAGTGATTGGTATCACAACCCTATTTAAGTAGCCTTTTCGAGTCAAAAACGCATTTCAGAATTTCGGTTAACAGTTCTTGAGTTGGCACATCTACTGTACAGTTTGTAAACTGTAGAACCTAAAGGCGAGTTAAATGACAGGTCGGGCCGAAAAGTACTGGGGAATTAGATAACTTTTAAAACCTAAATATGGTTTTTCTTCCCGCATAAATTTGGCTAAGACCTAATGCTCTGTCGAATGAATACAAGAAAAGATACTTGTTAGCGTGTTTTCTGCAAAGAACTATTCTGATCTATAAAGGCATCGTTAGCCAATGAAAAAAATGCATACTACGCAGGGAGTGATTTTTTGCTCAGTATGGTTTTTGCATGCGACCGGAAGGAAGCGCATTTAAAAGTCGACATCCTGGCCTGACTGAGATAGCTTGGGGTTATGCTGCCTTCGAGGCAAAGGCGCATTTCAGGATTTCGGCGAGTATTTCATAGAATTTGCCAACTGCTGTAAATTTTCTGCGAACCTTAATAACCAAGGAGAAGGAGGATGCGGATTGTAGGGAGGAGGAGGAGGAGGTAGGGCCATAAATACCCTGTCGAAACTCACCAAAACTTCCAAGTTTGTCCGCTCTATCCTTAATCTGAACCAGCTGATAAACTACCTGGCGACGTTGCATTCCTACAGTACATAGGAAAGGTCTCTAAAACCAACCGGAAAGTGGTTAAACGTAAGCAAAATGCACGATAATAATCTGCTTGATGATATCGTAGTTTTCCCCACACGTAGCAGTTGACATCGGCGAGAGAAATAGTAGTAGTTGGTGCAGTTGCTTCGTTTTCGCTGGAAAAAAAACCCGTAAAAGAGTATTGGCATGCCAGCTTCAGTTCTGTTAACACAGACAAAGCGATAGCGGAAATTATGTATGTATTTGTCAGTTGTGGGACGATACAATACTGTGCATGAGACGTGCAAGAAATTCCTCGCGCGTTGGCACTGCAATCCTTATCAGGTCTGCACTGGGCGTAAATCTCCGTTTAATCATTGCCGAGTTTTCATAAATGAGTGCCGAAATGTTAGGGAGGAAGGATCTTCGGACTGCAAAACTTCTCGCGTCCTATGCAACAAAGGCCTTTTGCTGAAAATTGACGCTACTTACAACCCGGTTCTCCTATCTGAGCTCATCCATCTTCGCTTACTTTATAATGTGTACTCATATTATGGATAACATCCAGTTTATGACTACCTATTCACTCCAATCTGTACTTTGATGACTACTTGGGATTTTCGGGTGGATTTTATATTTTTGTGAATATCTTCGACGGGTTCTGAGAGCCAATGGTTATCCGCGCGACGTTGTCAACCAGTGCGTACGCAAAGGGGACCAGAAACCAACCGACCCTACATTGTGGTGAGTTCTTCCTTTCGTGAAGAGCGTCTTAGAAGCCGTCAGCGCCTTCTCAATCCTCTTGGAGTTGGGGTTGCACACAAATCAGAAGCAGGGCACCAAGTCATGAGGTCGAAAGATCCACTGCTACAACAAGAAACTTCAGGAGACGTTTGCCGGTTCTGAGCGTTTGCGGACAGAGGAACTACGTCGGAGAAACCGGGAGATCACTCCGAACGCACATGAGTGAGCACGTAGCAGCGGTGAGGAAGAAGGACGCCAGCTCTCAAATGACGGCTCACTCCACGGAACCCAGCAATGCTTTCAAGTTTCAAGAGGCCGACATCCTCACATGTGCTGACAACCGCATGAGCTGTGACCTGAACGCATCACGGTTCTCGGGCGCACAACCCATCAAAAAGCCCAATGATCTCATGAGATCGCTGCTGAGACACTCTCTGAGCAGGAGAATCAGTCACTTTGGGATTAGGCGAGGTTGAGCAACAATTCTGATGACAGCGGGCCAAATGGCCCAGCAATCATCACGCCAAAATCCAACGTGGAGGATGGAATTGCGGCAATCAACGACTCGGACGCGGACTGACGAGCTATCATCGCCTCAATTACAACCCCAAGACGTGACCACGAGAACTGTTCATTAAAAAACACAAGTGGCCCCACAACAGCAAAGAAAAATAAATACTGCAAGCGAAGAGGCGAGTTCCAGGAGCTAGTGGATCAGAAAAAGACGCGATCACTGGAACAAGGGCCTTATTCGCCCGACGTTTCGGGTTCTCGCTTGAATCCATCATCAGAGACAGTGGCAGAAAAGGGTGACTCGTGCACAGGAAATCGCAGTATTTATCGGATACAGTCACTATGCTACCGCATACCTACAGCAATTAACCACGCTCCCCTTCATCAAGGATGCCTGCCCGCCGGTGCGCTAATTGCTTGATGGCCGGCATGCAAGTTGTTAATTGTCGAAATGTCATCACCCGTATTGGATGCTGGCGTGATGATTGCTCGGCCATCTGGCTCACTGGCTTGCGCGCTCCCCGAGTGGTCAATTACGTTGGCCGGCCTATGCCTCAGCACGGAATATGGAGTGGGAATGTCGTTGAACTTGTTGATAGACTGAGGTCCCGTGAACCATGACTCAAGCAACTCGCGGCATCATCAAACTTGAATGTGTGGCCGGGTCTCGTCGAATGGGCCGCGACCTGAGAGTTGGCGTCATTTCTCCGTACCACTGCCGCGTGTTCGGCAATTCGCGTTTGGAGCAGTCTTCCAGTTTCTCCGACGTAGTTGCTTTGTCCGCAACTGCGACTCCAAGCGCTGTAGGAGAAGCTTAAAGGAGTTAGTCTCTTGCCAACTGAGGTCATGATATCTTTTGATGTCACGTCCCTCTTAAATTCTATCCCCCAGGATTTGGCAATCGAGACCGTTGAGCTACTTTTACGAAGCGAATACAATGAAATGGTGAATCGTCTCGGACATGCCCAAGTCCTTCAGCTCCTAAATTTCTGTCTCAGGACGTACTTCACGTTTGACTGAACAATCTACGAGCAAGTGAAGGGAACACCAATGGGCTCGCCGATTTCGGTATTCATCGCCGAGGCGGTCCTACAGCGCTCGGAGTCGCTGGTCTTCCAACACCACAGACCGAAATTCTGGGCTCGGTATGTGGACGATACCTTCGTCGTCATCGAACGGGATCAGGTGCTAACGTTCAAAGAACGTCTCAACAGCGTCTTCCCGGACATACAATTCCCGATGGAGGAGGAAGAGAATAACCAGCTGGCATTCCTTGATGTCCTCGTCTTTCGCAAAGATTGCAATGGCCTAAAGACCAAAGTGTTCAGAAAAGCAACGAACACGACGCAAATACTAAACTTCAACAGTAACCACCCAATCTGCCACAAACGCAGTTGCGTAAGAACGCTATTTCGGCGTGTTGAGACGCACTGCAGTGAACCGGAAGACAAGGTTGCCGAATCCCAATATCTTCGACGGGTTTTCAGAGAAAATGGTTACCCGCGCAACTTCGTCAACCGGTGTATGCGCAAACGAGACGAGAGACAAAACCGTGCCGACTCCAAATTCTGGCGAGCGATCCCGTACAGCAAGAACGCCTCCGAGGCCGTTAGCCGCCTTCTTGCACCACTTGGGGTTGGACTTGCGCACAAACCGGAGGCCACCATGAGGCCTCAATTGATGATACCAAAAGACCCACTGCCACGGCATGAAACATCTGGAGTCGTTTACCGCATCTGGTGCAGTTGCGGACAAAGCAATTACGTCGGAGAAACTGGAAGACTGCTCCGGACGCGAATTGCCGAACACGCGGCAGCGGTACGGAGGAATGACGCCAACTCTCAGGTTGCGGCCCATTCGACGAGACCCGGCCACACGTTCAAGCTCCATGAGGCCAAAATTCTCGCGAGAGGGGATAATCGCGTGAGCCGCGAGTTGCTTGAGTCATGGTTCGCGGGACCTCAGTCTATCAACAAGTGCAACGACATTCCCACTTCATATTCTGTGCTGAGGCATAGACTGGCCAAGGTAATTGACCACTCGAGGAGCGCGCAAGCTGGTGAGCCAGATGACCGAGCAATCATCACGCCAGCATCCAACATGGGTGATGACATTTCGACAATTAACAACTTGCATGCCGGCCATCAAGCAATTAGCGCACCGGCGGGCAGGCATCCTTGATGAAGGGGAGCGTGGTTAATTGCTGTAGGTATGCGGTAGCATAGTGACTGTATCCGATAAATACTGCAATTTCCTGTGCACGAGTCACCCTTTTCTGCCACTGTCTCTGATGATGGATTCAAGTGAGAATCCGAAACGTCGGGCGAATAAGCCCTTGTTCCAGCGATCGCTTCTTATTATTTTTCTGATAAATACTGCAGTCTTTGTGTCCTTTACAAATGACCCGTTCGTTAAGTATTACTTCTTAAATGACAAGTTTCATCCCCTTTTTTACGGCTCAATCAATGCTCCTAATTGGAAAAAGAACGACTTTCAACTTTTAAAACGCTTACAATTGTAAAATCGCTCGCGGCCGTAGGATGGTTACTCAAGTAACATCATATCTACGCGCTTGTTTAGGTTTCCTTTTCAGCAGGCAATACTCCACATTTATTGCCAAATTTTGTAAACCTTAGGTGGCATCTTCTTGATGATGCAGATGTAAGCTTGTAGTGTATATTTTGGAGACCCTAAATACAGTTAACACGCGAAGGGCAGTTTAAAGTTACTAGGAAGCTTTGAAAGTCACCACAAGTCAGTGAGAACAAAATACCCAGCAGGTGTTCATTTTAGAGAATGGGATTTTTGCCGGTGGCCAGAGAACTTCCATTTGGACGTTTATAAAATATCTGTGAATTTTGCTACACGACAGCCGATATAATAACCCCATTTAAGACATCCCCTCCGACCGAAATCGCATTTTTTGGATTTCAGGTAATGTTTCCTGTTACTTGAATTTCGAGATCTGTCCACATAATGAGGACATGTTTAAAATAACATAGCCTCAGTTACAGACGACAAATGTCACTTGAAACGACCACAGATGTCGAGATAAACGTTACTACTGCCGACTTTGAGTAATTATTTACCATGCTGACAATACAGGTACTAGCCAAACGTCTAGACACGCGAGTTTTGCCGATCTTGTGCCGCTGCCCGACGCAGCTGTGAGGGGTTAGGCTCATCAGTGGATCCCCCTGCCCTACCGGTGTGTCTTCTGGTATATGACCTCCAGTTTTCCCCTGTATTATTTAGTTTTCGGAGAAATTAATGCGCGGACTTGGAGTCAATTCAGGATCCCTACTTTCCTGTCCTCAAAAACGCGCTCCGAGGTTCTGGCCACTGAAAGGCCTTGCCAGCTTTTCAATGCCAAAGCTATAAATACATCGACACAGGAAGGAATAATTACTAATTTCACCTAACCGACGTTCATCGATCTGGCCTAACTGCAGAAACGGAGGTAGGGGTATCCTTGCGGGGAATTATCCCATCTCAAACTCGGTGGGAATTTTTTAAGACAAAAAATCGATAACAGATATGTGTTGATAGAACGGACGAAATGACAGTCTGTGTTGACAGTATTTCTTTACAGTAGATGGGTTAACTCATGAAATGTCAACCGAAATTTTGAAATGCGTTCTCGCTCCGAAAAGACTTATTAAGTAGGGTTGAAAAACTGATCATCATGCAGTATAATTCTATAATCATCCAGTCGCGTCAGGGTACCAGCCTTCCAAGGAACTTATTTCGGACTGCATGCAAGAACTATACTCTGAAAAAAATGATTAATTATGACGCATGCAAGTTTCTCATTGATTTTCGCTGCACTTGAAAATTCAATTAAATTTCATGGAAAAACATGTCTAAAAATATTCATTCTTTTACTTATTCGGTAGAAAATTACCTCTTCATCCGACTTTATACTCGAAAGATGATTATAATTCGGTTTTAAAATACTTTTCTAATTCCCAAATAATTTTGAACCCGACCTGCTGTTACACTTGCATTCAGGGTTTCAAATCTACAAGCCGTATATTTTCCGTGTGCGGAAAACCATGCATTTCTCTACGGTATTAGGAGAAGACCATATGGGGTTCATAAAATAAAGTAACGGATTTGAGCAGTATTGACAGCTTT
The DNA here is from genome assembly GCA_902702965.1 of Spirometra erinaceieuropaei. Classification (NCBI taxonomy): domain Eukaryota; kingdom Metazoa; phylum Platyhelminthes; class Cestoda; order Diphyllobothriidea; family Diphyllobothriidae; genus Spirometra; species Spirometra erinaceieuropaei. The sequence continues at coordinate 280,360 of CACRXP010000501.1, forward strand.
AAAAGCCACATTTGTTAACGCAAATACATGACGTTTTATGAACATCCATTGCATGGTATTTGATCATCTCACAATCAGAAACGTATTTGAAACCAAATTATACCCTTCTTTTGGGTATGAAGTTGGGAGAAGACGTGATGTTCTACAGAATAAGTAAAAGAATGACTATTTTTAGACATGTTTTTTCAGGAAATTTAATGGAATTTTCAAGGGCAGCGAAAATCAATGAGAAAATTGCATGCTACATAATTAATCATTTTTTGTAGAGTATATATCTTGCATGCGGTCGGAAATAAGTTCATTCGAAAGTCGACACCTTGGCGTAACTGGATCACTATAGGATTATACTGCATGATGATTAGTTTTTCAACTCTACTTAATAAGTCTTTTCGAAGCGACAACGCATTTCGAAATTTCGGTTGACATTTCATGAGTTAGCCCAACTACTGTAAGGGAAATGTCGCACAACCCATCAATAAGCGGAACGTTTGTGAATAATGGTTAGAAAATGAACGGCGAAATGGCCAAGGTGTCAGTAAATGACCTGAACAGCATGTGGACCGCTTGTGAACGCAAACACTCTTTGAAATGTAGTCTCCGGTGCATCAAATGTCTTATCAATATTGGAAGGTTACAGGCTGGTCAACTGAATAAAAGGGAGTATGCGGGTAAATAAAAAGTCGAAATACCCAATCAAGCCAAAATAAAATGCCCATAAAGTTTTCTTACAAGTTTAATTCAGAAGACGGACTCGCCACGGTATGGTATACCATACGATGGCCTCATAAATTCAAAAATGTTTTAAAAACGATGTGCAGAAAAATATCCTTCGTGTGCTCTTTTGACGAAAACTCACTTGTTCTCTCAAGTTTTTACTTAAAAAAGTGTATCTCTCGATTTTGAAATTTTCCAATTTTAAGCTTTTTTGGACTGTGAAATTCCACGCACATAGCATCGCACCAGCGCGTTTAGTTATGTTACTTGCGAATTATTAAATACAGTTCATATCCGCTGTATAATATAATGAGCCCGTTATGGTTTTTTTCCCAAAAGCCTAGGAAGTGCATGATTTTCCCTACACTAAAAGTACACAGTATGAAGTTTTTAAATTCTAAGCGCACAGTGGCTGCAGGCCGAGTTTAAAATTATTTGAAAGTTGTAAATCCAGAGATGTTTTGACAGATTTTAAATAATTCATATTGATCCGACCGCTAAAAAACTCTGCGCCTTAGTCAGATTCGAACCCACACAGTAAGGGGAAGGCTTTAGAACAGCTAACGCTCTGACCACTTGAGCTACGAGGCCCCGCCGGACGACGCAAGTTTAATCCCATCTGGCTTAAGTTACCCGCCCAAACTAGTGAAACGTCTGGAATCCACTAAATCTGATACAGTATGTTGACTGCCCAAACAGGATTTCCTAAGTAGTTAACCTAAAATCAACCAGATGACTACCAGGCTCACGTAATTCATAGATGTTGGCTGTACTGAAGCCTTCCCCTTACTGCGTGTTTTCGAATCCAACCGAGACGCTGAGGTTTTCACAGTTGAGTCAATACGAAGTTGTAAATATTTTTAAAAACCGCAAGATGCTTACTCCTCGAGTACAGAATGGTCAGAAGATATGATTTACCATCGAATGAATATTAGAAAGTGTATTTTTTGACGCCTCCTTTAAATTACTTTCGAACATTTGCAGGTATCAAAAATTGATAGGGGTGAGTAATACTCCTTGGGTAGTCATTTAGTATCTTGTATGATTTTCGTAGGTGGCTGAAACGAAGTCGGCAACCCGGCATGATTGAAATATCTTGGGTTTATGCTACACGATATCTAGTTTTAAGTACTTAAGAATTCCGGCTGACATTTTACGAGACCAATCACTGATCGTATGTGGACTGAACGGCGTCTTGTGGCCAGGTGACTTACACTGGATGACGTCGTTTATTAAACTTGACGTTTGCGGTACCCAACATAATAATACAGGTCTGCGTCATCATGTTTTTCGCCGGCGCGGTCCGGGAAAAGTTATTTTCTCATGTAGAGTATGCTTCTAAGAGAGAGCGAGTGATACACTTAAGTCTTAAATTATCATTCTAAGGTTTATGGACAAAAATGTTCCCAATTTGCGGAGGATAATAACGGATACTTGAAGAAAATAACATGGAAAGGTCAAAAACGAGACATTGCCGCATACTGTAGTTGTCGGCATCAAAGACAATCGTGGTTAACGTTGGTTAAACATTTACGCCGGAATTTAGTTTCTTCAAAACATTCTAGCATAGTATGCACATGGCCACTTAACAGTAGCTCAATCAACCAAAAGTTGGAGAAATTAGCAGACGAATCACAGTAAAAATGGCGACTCAGCTTCAAAAACCCGCAACATGCACATATTTTACAAATTAAAGTGAAAATTGACGCCCCCTCATATTCAGACAGTGCATCTGTTTGTGTTATTCTACAAGGACGCTTGAGTCTGCTAATGAAAGACTTACTTTCGTTCCCTTGGAAATGCATTCTTGTTCCATGCATATCAGAAGGGGGGATACACGCAGTATTTTTAGAAAACCGGAAGGTCTGTTAAAATTCAAATATGTAATCACATGATTAACTGCCTTAGAAAGCGGTAATAATGCTTACGGGCATTTGACATACCCGTAATTTCCAGTGATACCCAAACATTTCATAAGTAACCGCCAAAAAGCCTACCCTCAGGGGATCATTCAAATGTGGGGCATATGCTAGGGTAAACTGTGTGCAGTTTAAGTTCTGCCAATGCGTTATTTTGACACGAAACGTGGGTTAAATAAGCAGTTTAAGAAATAGAATAGTATTTATATGGTCACTTTGATACACTTATTATCGTACAACGGGGTTTCGAGAGAGGGAAATACAAGAGTAACTCCAATTAGAAAAGAAAAGTGTTTTTTCATCCGTGCCTGAATAATATCAAAGCAATGCATATATGGGCCAAAATTCCACTCTCTTCTTGACTATAATTTAGAAAAAGATAAAAGATAGGGCATCCACCGGCAAAATATTGCAGTAAAGCGCTTTTTCTTCAGATAAGTTTTTGAGGAGTCTAAAATGATCAAACGCACATTCATCGCAGACTTTAATTGTGGAACTGCCTTTTCGTCAACGATTCAGCTTCATGTCTGGACGAGTCTACTAATTTGATCCAAGCCCCCGCCTGTATGAAGTAGGACGCACTTGAACTTGCTACCTGAGTAACTTCTTCCGGCGGGAATCGGTCATAAGTCTCCCTCGACAGGACATAGTGGAAAGAACCGCCAGTAATACCCGTGAATTTGAGTTAAGTTCGAGGGGAGCAAAGGTTACGGTTAAAGCTAATGTTTGGACACGGAAATATTTATCCCTCCTGGATTTTGGCGCAAGTCCACATTTATAGCGTGGGTGGAACGTCCCTGTCATGTTATAGTGGACCATATAGGCAATTCTAATCATGCTTCTAACAACTGTCCTATTCTGAAAGGTTTTGATAGACCTAAAATATATTACCTAATTTTTTCTGGGGGCCGATAATGAGCGTTTAAGGTCGAAGAGCATTTATTGTCATTTAAATAACCTACTTGAATATTAACGGCCTTAGCCGTTCCCAAAAACCGCGCAATAGATTTGTAAAACAAATGTTCTCTTGCCTCACAGAAAATGGATTACTTCCAAGTGCGTCTACTGATTTTATTTAATATTCTTAATCGCTAAACCGCCCTTGGCATGTGACCTTGAGGTAACTTTTGGTTGAACCCACATGTGCTACGGTGGCCTTGCGCTATCTCCCAAATGGGTACTTATTATAGTGTCTCAAACTCAAACCGAAAGTAGCCCCAGGCCCGGGAATTTAGCGCAATGATCCGCATTCGTCTGCTCTACCGAACTTCCATTCTTGTGACGTACTTCAAAGCGAAGTCAGACGGGGACCTGTTTGTCCTATTCACTCGCATCTCAATGAAAAAACGGAAAAATTAAAACAAAATCCTGATAACAACACAAATGACCAGAAGATAAAACAGTAGACAATTGGATAACTGCCACAGTCCGCATTATGCGAAATTTTGGAGGGTACTTGGAGTTAAAAATAGTTTACAATTTTGTTAAGATTACGCTGGTTTATTTGGTAAGGGTATGGTTTATGGCTAGGGTTACGTAATTCGGGGAACATTTGCGTTAAGCGAAAGAGTTGAACATCTAAGAGCTTTGCCGTATCACAAAGTTTGATCCTCCTTATTGTCACCAATTTAGTACTAATAATAAATCAACTTAATGTCCCTTTGCAGACACTGACGAAAAAGTATTGCATTATTGTATTTTTACTACTATGACTGCCTTAAAGCATTCTGACCACCCTCACGCAACAGCCGCAGAGAGGTCATTTTATTTAATAACTATCACCAATTATATTCTGTTAGCACAGAGTAAGTAAGTAATCTCGGCCATAAACCCCACCCTTGCTGTTTATTTACCTAATTATCCGTATGAGCAGGCTTTATACACTTACAAAAACGAAGGTTGGTCATTTGACAGAAATATGCGCGCTTTCAGAACTTTTAAATTTCCTCAGGTGATTTTCCACTTCCGAGCAACGCAGTATTACTTCCAATATTCATTAAATATTTCGTTTCAGCTGAGCTTCGTTCACTATTCTTGATTTGTAATTTTGGCCGAGGACTTTAGCGTTGTTTTTGATTGATTAGATAGAGCTCGTAAACTTGCTTACGTTTCCTGAGTTGCCTTGCCTACTGCATTTTAAAGTCCTTTTATTCACTAGAAGATATATTTGGCGTTATTTGAAGCGAGCGAGAGAGAGGAATGGGCTTTACTTCGCAGACATTATTCCAAGATTTCCTGCAAAAACGTCCTTCACTCACGTGACCAGAAAACATATTAGTAGATGATGAGAGAGTCAAAGGCTTTGCGGAATAACTGTACACCAAGCAGGGGGACAGCTCAAGTCTTCATTTCTGTATTTAGACCTTTCTACATGTTGGACATTGTGCCAGAGAGGACAGTGCTAAACCCTGGTATACCGATGTACGGCATGAGATATGCCGAAAGCCAGGACGCATGAGGCCAAAAAACTTCGCAGTCATTAATTCAGTCTAATCGGGGTGTATAGCATCATTCAGAATCCGATCAGAAAACTGCTTGACTGTTGCGAAATGTTATTGCACAAACATTTCAGTCAAGGTGACGTAAAAAAACACTGGCTAAAGACGACAGCATTCGAGAAGGTACGTTTTAAAATGAATATACCTTTTTAAAGCAAGGCAGGAATCAAGACTGAAAATGCAGACTAGGGGTTAAAGCACGTTTGCGGTAGGGGTTCAAACGACGAATGTGATAAATCTGCATATCTTAGCGAAAAGGTTTTCATTGCGAAGGGAGAATGGGAGATTGAAGGACGGGTTTAAACCAAGGTACCGGAAAGATGACACTCTCCCGAGAAGAATGCCAAAGGGATCTAGAAGGAGATAGGGGACTAAGTAGATTTCTGCAAGTTAAGCGGAGGACCACTTTCCAACCACCATTCAGAGACAAGATCCAAGTCCTCCTTCATAAAACTGAAGATGAGTTTGATTCTTAATAAGGTGACCGAAAACCATATCATCAACGTACTTGACATATAAACAATCATTGGGCGAAATCAGGTCGCCAGTGTGAAGTAAAAACAGGTAAGCAAAGGTTCCGTGGCGACGGTAGGATGAAACAGCCCACTTAGCTGTCGATATACTGTGGATTTTGTCATATTGAAATGATGATACTGGGAGGGTTTATGGACGAGGCAGCAGGTCGGACAGTAAGCTGATGGGATGCAGGAAGACAGAGAAGACATTTGATGGCAAAAAACATACCATCGAGTAAATAATGTATACAAACACGGTATCCAGTTGGATATTCCAAGACGTTTCATCTTGAAAGAGTACCCGACCCTCGAACAACTGAGCCTACCCACTGGAAGACATTTCAGTTACTCCTCAATTCATGCTCTGTTGATCCTTGTTTTCTTGTTTTTTCTGTTCATGGGTACAACTGGCATTCCTCAGTACTTACATTAAGCAACAGATTTCATGGAATTTTGACCAAAATTCTAAAATGCGTTTTCAATTAGGAAGGATTGCTTATATGAGGTCGTAATACTGATTGTCATGCGGCCTAATCCCATTATATTTCGAACTTGACTGAATTTCGGTTTTTGGATGCACTTCTTTTCAATCTCCCGGGAAAACCTAGTAGGTAAAAATAACTACTTGCATGGCATGCATTTGTCTCATTGATTTTTGTTGGTTCCACTTATCCAAGTATATTTTATAAAAACTCGAACAAAAGGGGCTTTTAGTTACTCGTTTTTCGTGCTCGAAAAAGGAGATTACTCAGCTTAAATAAACTTTGCAATTATGAGTCTTTTTAAGACCGTGCAATATCCACTCAAACAGCATTGTACCGGTACATTTAACAATGCTCCTTATGAAATGTACAACATAATCCGCATTCATTGCAAAGTTTACTGAACGCTATATGGCATCTTCTTAAAGGCATGGTGGAATATACGATTTTCCTTATGTGGAAAGCATCTATCTTGCAGACTCAAACCGCTAAATGCTGATGCAACGGCTGATCAGTTTCCAAATTATTCAGGAATCGGAAAACGTTTTCATAGTTCGAACATGTCACGTTTCAAAGCATAGATTGTTATGGCGTAATTCTCTACCAAACGATCAAATTAAAACTTATTTTTGTCCATGTTTTTATAAAATATACTTAAATTTATAAGATCATCGAAAGTCAGTGTGAAAAATGCATGCTAGGTAAGTACAGTACGTGAACTATCTCATGAAATCTGATAGTGGAAATTGATGCGAAAATTTCTGGACGACTTTAACGTTGCGCATTTTGCTTGCTCCTCCACTTCCTTCAATGAAATGTCTTTTTCTTGTGCGAAAATTGTCTTTGCGTAATTATATCAGGGAAAATATTAATAAATTTTAGCAAAAAAGGACGCGGTAATATATCCGTGCAACTTCCTATGCTAAAACATGTCCTAGACTCCGATTGCAAGTTTTTCATTGAAAGGAAAGTAATGCACCCGCGAGAGTTTTGATAAACTGATTAAGCCGGACCTGAAAATTTATTTTATGTCCGATGTTAAACGTGGTAATCAACCTGCTAACACAAAGGTTATTTAAAGAAAACCAGATGTTTTATCAATTCTTAAAGGTCATATTTGCAGATATGTGCGATTTGAAGCCCTACAGAGCAGTAATAACGCAGACAGGGATTCCCTAGTTTAAACGGCTGAAATTGTTTTGCCGTTTGGAAAAGCCTACTGATGTCACATAAATAACCACCACCGAATGCTAATTTCCAGTTCCGAACATATAAAACACTAATTGTCGTGCAGTTTAGTTTTTGTGCACATCTTATTCAGAAATAAAACGGGCGAAATATTAACAGTTTCTGCAAAATATCATTATTTATATGGACGCTCTGCCGTGCATTCATAATCGAAGAACGGAGTCTAGAAGCGAGCAACAACAGCGAAAATGGCCTCAATGTGTAGAGATAGGAATGTTTTTATGTTTACGATAGACAAATATTTGTATTGTTTAGGAACGTGGGGGAAACAGCCAAAAGTGTCAGTATATTACAAGGCCTCGCCGTGCAAAAGTTCAAATTACACGGAGATCCGTCAATGGAATGCAGTACTAAAGTACTTCCTAAAGTGGTAAGTTACTATGCAAAGGTTTCTTATCGATCGAAGACATATTCGTTGCTGACTTTCGTTGTGGACAGGCATTTTTCTCGAAAATGAAGTTTGATGTTTGAATGAGTCCATGTGGCCCAAACGACCATCTTCTTGAAAAGGAGCGCCCAAACACTCACTAATTCGGTGAATTCTTTCAAGAATAAACTTATTATAGAGTTCTCAACGGACAGCTAATTCAGAATATGTCTTTATGGACGATCTGGAGAACATCATGAAGTATTCATCAAAATTTCAAGGTCAATCTGAAAATCAACGTAATCCGAAACTAACAAAAAGTGTAAATTAATTTTACGGCAGAAGAGTTCTCTCTAAAAACACACAATGGTATGTATACGATCACGCAATTCAATTCTATTTTAATTTATTAGGCACTGATCGGCCTTGCAGCATGTCACCTTATGAAAACCTTTGTTCCTACGATGTCCCCATTGGCGAAATCAAGCAAAATCCCGTTCCCCTTGTTGAACCCTACCTCATTTAACTCAAACGAGTCAAGAATAGCACGAATCCCTGGCAGACTGTTTTGGGATCTATGCTCCGAATGTACGGCGTTGGCAAGCCGTCAGATACGAAATCACACTAATTAGTAAACGATATTTAACTGTAACCTACATTGAAACACTATCATTAGGCGTTATTTTATTTCTCCTTCCATATTTACTAAGTTTTTGTTATGAGAATATATTTTCTGTACCCAAAAACGATGTTTCTCAATGTACAACCTTTTTTGACTTTTCCTCGATGTTACGATTTTCTAAAAAGCTCGGCATTTCTAAACAGCGCAACACTGCCTTCAATTCTTTTCAATCCTTTTAAACTTGTAATTAATTTACATAGATACTTGACCCGTGAAATGATGTCAGTCTGCGGGTGATTAGCAATTATTCGTAAATGTCGACACCTTTCATGAGTTAGGCCACGCACTGTTGTAATTTTTACCAACGACATTTTCTACAGGGCATCGAAATGCCGCCAAGTCTGAAATATTATGGGACTATGCGGCATGATAATCAGTATTACAACCCCACATAAGTATTCCTTCCTAATCGAAAAACACAGTTCACAATTTCGGCCAACCTTTCATGAGATCGGTCACTCACTGTAACTAAATTTCGCAAGAGTATACGCTAACACAGTCTAATGATTGCTAAGTGGAGTCCTTTAACCTACCGTTGTCGGTTCCCTGTTAAGCAAACATAACAAATAGCTCTGGCAGGAAACCAGTGATAATTGTGCAGATCCAAGTTACGCAACTTGAGCATGTCGGTAGCCTTAGTGGTTTGTTAACAGACCAGACGGATTGTAAATGCTGTGCACTCTCTTAGGTCAGCTAACGTCAAATTGCACTCCCAGCAGAGATCGACCTGCGTTTACGCTACAAACATTTTTGTTGGGCAGTATGTTTTAAAGACCGGTTTGCGTGAAAACCCATATGCAGCTGTCATTTACTGAGAGGTTTTTGAAAGATTCGTTTGGAACTTTGAAACCTCTTCTGAGCAAACAAGTGAAAATGGGCTTCTACACCACTCTCTCTCTCTCTCTCTTGGGAGCTACGACAAAACGACATTAATTATTCAGTAGCAGAAGCTTCTATCTGTGTTTTAAACTTTCCCGACATGCTTGAGCAAAAATAATGTAATTTTTCCGGCTTCCATCATCGTGAGGCAGAAACTTTTTGGAATCCTAGCAAGGACTTGGTCGATAGGGCTACTGCAGATACTAGTCTTACTGCGTGTTTACGTTACATTTGGGGATCTCGCAGGTAAAAGCACAGCGAACAGTATCAACGATAGAAGGCATGCCGATAAAGGCAGGGGAGACTGATATCGGCATTTCTGGCTTATCAGTCATTACCAGCCAGCCGTAGCGGGTCCCAGTTCCGGATGACCTGGGATTCGAACTTGGATGAATAGACCGTCGCGCGCTAATTCCAACGCTGTCGCACACATCGCAGCACCGAGCATTCGCAAGGCTTGACCCGCATCAGTAATCAGTCGTTAATGCATCGATCTGTGATGCTGCAGAGTTGATTGGCTGCCCATTGCGTCTCGACTCTTGACATAGATGGTCGAGTCAGACAACGTCCTGCACGAATGTTGGAAGAGGATGACTCATGGCGAGGACAGAAAACGGAAATAACTGTGACATAAATCAAATCACAATCAAGATTTTGCTGCGAAATCGGCAATTCATTACTGCGCTGGTGTGATTTTGCGATTTTTGCGGTTTAAAATTAACTGCTTATGTTGATTTATCAGCTGGCGATTTCGGCCATGCAAAAATTATTGATTTTTCCCCTAATTTGAGATAATTGAGAAGGAATATGGGATCAAAAAATCAATAACAATTACACTCGGCTAGTATTGCGAAAATATTTCAATGTTTGCATGCAGGAACGAAGTCAACACTTAAAAATGAGTCGAATGAAACAGAAAAGTAATTTTAATCGGCAAAATACACCTCACGCAAAGAAATTCCGAATGAAATTTGCCTCGCCCAGATCGGGACTGCCTGCAAGAATATTTAGGCTTAGCATGTCCGAAATTCATATAGACAAAGACAAGATGCTAAAAAGGTCCTATAACGAAACAACTGGTTTTTGCAAGTTTTCTCTGATATGCTCATGAGGCGGGCGAAGGAGGGTGTTATGGGAGTTTAGCATATAACCAGAAACCATCTGGCAAACGTGAATTGTTGTAAATTATGTGCTGATAGAAAGTACGGTGCAGATATTTCTCAGGAGTGTTCAAAGACCGTTATTGTCCCTTATCCGGTCCGCTTCAGCAGCTTCGGTCAGTGGATCGCGAAAATATAGGAAGTAAATCACTGATCCACCTTCATCAGCTTTAAAAGACCACTTGATCTCACACGTAAATCGATACGATATCCCAATACACTTGACCTTCTCGAATACTGTTTTGCCCATGGCTTTACCAGGGAAAAAGGTAAAAATCTATAGGAGTTTCACATGCTCTGCGTTGGGGGGAATACAGCGTAAATGTTGAAGAAATAAAAGGATGTTGGGGAAATTCCAAGGGTAACTCCCGAGGGCCTGTATGCCCACCTCTCCGATATCCACCCTCCAAACCATTGTCCGCTGCCCCTGACCATCTTTTGTCCCCCATTCCAACCCTAGTGAACCTCATTAATCATAACCCCTCTTCCCACAAGTTCCCCGGGCACTAATAGGGGATTATCTCTCTCCCTCTTCCACTCTTCCAAACACACACAACCTCCAGAGCACGAATTTAACCCATTCGCTCCCCCTCCTCTGTCGGGGGCCGGCTTTAACAGTTGGTAAAGTCATATGGAAATATCGGGGCTTTTGAAGGCCCCCTGATTCCTGTTATTTTGCATTTTTACAAAGAAGGCTTTACCTTTAAGGCCAAAATACAAAGAAACCCTGTTAGACCCTCACGATTACACACAATGCCCTTTCCTCGTAGACTCGGTGGAGCACAGAAATCAAAGCTGCTACCTACTGCGTTCCAGTACTGTTGTGTGTCCCGCAGGCGACGATGGTATGCGCCACCGGTACAAGAACGCTCCGACGAGTAATTAAGCGACCCGTGCAGCGGATCCGAGAACAGATAGATGCCCTAAGCCTTGGAAATTTTACCAGACAATAACGCGCTCCCGAGACGACCGTGAAAATAATCCCAAACGCCTGCATTTAATCGACGAAAAGAGGGCGATTGGGGACGGCTGGGGGTGCGGGTAGGTATCACTTGTGTCCCCTTGTGTGCCAGCACGCCTGGCTTGACTTAAGCATGCGCGTGTTTGCGTCTCTCTGGTCGCGCGCTGCATGTAAAACAAGACGTTGGAAGAATCAGCAACAGCCACCACAGAGGCACTTTCGACGACCACCGGCGTTGCAGTAAAATACCTCCTGTCACCCAGCTGTAGGCGTTTGTGCAAACGTGGCCCTCTCCAGTCGCCGTGTGTGTGTGCGTGAGTGTGTGTATGTTTGTATGTGCACGCGGGCATTTTCGTCTGTTCCGCGATGCCCGCAACAGCGCCCCTGGCTAGCACCGTGGCCAAAAATACCACCAATCCCTGCACCTCTACCATCCCCCCCCCACCCCCGCCTAGCCCAACCCCAGCCACTTCTCACTCGCTAGGCGGGTGCCCCGCCCCATCCCAAGCTCGGGCGGCAGGCCCGAGAGCGTGAGATTGGGGTCGTCTGGCTTAACTGACTCTGTCGTACAGCATAGAAGGCGCTGCACGCTCAGCAGCCCATTCGCCCTCCCTCCCGACCCCGCCCCATCGCGTCCCTGCGGCAGCCCACCATGAAGTGATTGATTGTGAGAAAAAGCGGCAAATCCGCCTTCAGTGAGCCCGTGAAACCGAGGAAACGACGTTCCCTTTTTGTGCGTCTTTCTCTACAGCGCAGCCGACGAAATGGCAAGTATCGGATCGCTAATTTGAGCGTGCGTGTAAGCGCGGGTGTCTGTGAGGGGAGCTGTCAAAAGAGGCAGTGGGTGGAGAAGATTAGGCCTGAATTTCGCACGGTAAAGCTCAAGAAAGTAAGCGGTAGGGCGGAGGGCGATGGTGGAAAACGCTGAACGACCGAGCTTACATGGATAGCTTCTATGGAAAGTCGCTTGGTGTGTTTTCTCTTTACTGCCTTACAATGACACCGTTCTCTCTCCTACTGGAATGCCAGGACCTCTGGCGCACATGGGAATGTGCAAAGCATAACAGCTAACAAAACCGTGATTTGGTTCACTTGTGATCGCGAAAAAGACAAAGACCGATCACACAGAAGGACCGTCGCAATCATGATAAGAGTCGGAGGCGGGACCTGAAGCCCCTCGACGTCTCGAGCGCGTAATGGCACCTCTGTTCATAAACAAGACAAATACCGACAAGAAAGCAACATTTTGGACATTAAAGTGGTAAACGAAGAGTCTTAGGAGTGTACATATGGCTACACAGTATTCAACCTAACGGCCAGCGGTAGGATGGCAGTTGAATAAATTCTCCTGAAAGTTCCAGCACCTACTTCCTGACGGGTTGTCATGTCACAGATGAGGGTTGCTGCTTTAATTGGCGAAATTATGGGTTACCGTGGGACAAGAATGGCCAGCATAAGCAAACACCGTCACGCAGAGATTGGCAACTTCCTATTTAGGCATCAAATACCGTTCAATGATCTTTTTCGAGTCCCTTGTTTTGGTAGCTGTGTCGCTCCACTCTTGTTGGATTTTGAAAAGTCAGGTACACAAAAAGCCCGCTCGACGATCGTGAAATGCCTCCTACTCCTCCTCCTCCTCCTCCTCCTCATCCAATGCACAGGTTCCCAAACCTTCATGGGTTCTCTGAGCCTGTTGAGATCCCAAAAAGGTGAAATTTGCTGATAGAAGCGAACAGGCGAGTTCCAGGTAGCAGTTCAGAAGACGAAGCTGCGAGCACTTGAACAAGAAATTTATTTGCCTGACGGCGCGCTGAGACGCAGTGCAGTAAAATGGAAGACAAGTTTGCTGAATTACAACAGCTTCGACGCGTAATGAGAACCAATGGCTACCCGCGCAACTTTGTGAACCAGTGCACACGAAAGAGACACTAGAGATCAAATCCAACCGCCCCCAAATTTTGGCGGGCTCTTCCGTACGTGAAGAACGTCTTGAAAGCCGTCAGTTGTCTTCTCACTCCAGTTGGAGTTGGGGTTGCACACAGGCCGGAAGCAACCATTAGTTGGCAAGTCATGAAACCAAAAGACCCGCTGCCACGGCAGGAAACGTCTGGAGTCGTTTACCGGACCTGTTATAGTTGCGGACAAAGCAACTATGTCGGAGAAACTGGGGGATTACTCCGTAAGCGAATTGCCGGGCACGCAGGAGCATTGAGGCGGGGAGACGCTAGCTCTCAGGTGGCGGCTCATTCGACGGGACCCAGCCATACTTTCAAGTTTCAAGAGGCCGAAATCCTAGCAAGGGGTGACAACCGCGTGAGCCGCGAACTGCTCGAGTCATGGTTCTCAAGCCCGCAATCCATCAACAAGCGCAATGGCCTCCCGGCACCATATTCCGTGCTGAGATTTTCCTTGGGCAGAGGAATCGGTCACGTGGGGAGGGCGGGGGCGAGCAATTATCCCAGTGACAGTGAACCAATTTGCCGAGCAATCGTCACACCATCGTCCAGCCCGAATGACGAAATCACGGCTATTACCGACTCGGATGCAGACTGACAGGCCACCATCACATCAATTACGACCCCAGCGTTGATTGCAAGATCTGTTAATTACAGTACGCATATGGTCCCACGACAGCCACGTGCTACAAATACTGCCACAATTACCCCTATCTGCGACTGTCTCTGATGATGGATTCGGGTGAGAATCCGAAACGCCAGGCAAATATATTTCTTGTTCCAGTGATCGCATTTTCGTCTTCTAAAAGTAACATTTGTATCGCGTCAGTTTGTATCGTCAGTCCGACCGTCGATTTCGACGGTGTCCACAGTGTGGCGGGCGCGGTGGGCGTTGACATGCGCCTGAGCTAGTTTACAGTGATGACGCACTTGCTTAGCATCTACCGCCCCCTCTCCCGCCCCCTTCAACCTGAACCCGGTATCAGGACAAAGTCAAGATGACCGGAGGCAAAATCGCCATGCGACTGCATACTAATAATACTTTAAGGCTCTTCCCGCCCCCCCCCCCCCTTCGTCAGAGATTGTTGCAATTGGTGTAATGATTGATCGATGGCGGACATTCAAGTCGTTGCTGTTTCATCACCGGTGTTGGATGTTAGTGCGACGATTGCTAAACCATCTGACCCAGTGACCCTAGCGTTAGGAAGTTTTCACCTTTGCGCTCCCCTTGTGGCTAAGAACACCGTCTAAGCTAAATCACAACATTGAATATGGAAGGGAAAGGTCTCTTCGCATGTTAGTAGACTGGCGTCAAGTGCAGTCTGGCGGCGAAGACCTCAGTGCCCTCTGCGAACCTTTAAAAGTCAAAGCACGAAAATTTGCTCAATCCTCCAAACCGCTCTACTGCTTCGTTTCTGATGGATTGGCTAACCCTCTATTGGCTACTGACTTCCATTCTTTTTCTTGATATTTACTGACCATTAAACTGAGATGAAGGACTGGCGCGGCCCAGAATTTCCTTAGTGAATCTGTTTTATTTTGTCAAAGATGACATGCGACAGGACAGTTCAGCCGTCGCAAACGACGGTGTTTGCCGTATCCCCCATCCCAACTTTGGCGGGGACAGGGACGGTGAATTAGTTTGTGAACGCAGTGGGCTTGCGCAGCATCTACCGCACTCGCTTCTCCCTCACCCACCTGGCCCGGGGGCGGGATCGGGCCCAGTGACTGCCACAACTGGGTAACCCGTCTACGCGCGCCCCCCACGCCCTGTGAATCAGGTGACATGCATCACGGAGGGGTGCTCTAGGTCAGCGTAGTCACGGAGAGGAACTGTATTTTAAAACTTGCCAATTTGGCGCCAAAATTGCGATTTTTGGGAAAATTTTTGCAAAGGAGACATGTACTTTGGGTGCAAGAAACGTTTAACTGATTAAAATGGAATAATTATCAGCCGGGCACAAGTGTTGCTTGAGGGGACGATCCGTTGTTGACGCAAGCTCGGTAAATCAGCAAACAAATGATTTGCTTTTGCACACATTTCACGAAAACCCACGCTCTTAATGTGTTTTCGAAGCGTACCGTAAGACACTTTCACTACCTTCAGGCGTGCAAGATGGATGCTTTGGCTCAAAGTCGGGAATCGCACAGGAGAAATATGTCAGGAAACAGAGGGTCTGGCTTGATATAAATCGTGGCAAAGTATTAATTTTCATGTATATTCTAAATATAGTTTATCGTTGCGTGGAAAACTGCGCAGTTTAGTCTTTTATTAACAGAACGCAGTCTTTAAAAATTTAACTCTCAAAAGATGTACACACTGGTGTCGCCAAGGAATTTTTGATACCAAATACCCCCTTAAAGGTAATTCTAAACACAAACCGAACTCCTTAATTGTTCCAGGAAACGAGAATATTACTGGTTTTAGACAGAAAAATACGGGAGGTTAAAATATGTAAAGGGTTTATTAGAGAACAATTAGTTTTCTTGTGAAATAATAGCAGGAATGTATGCGTCCCTGACAGTATCCACATAAAAAAATCTTCCCCAAGTTGCATTAATTATGAGAGTCTTTTGAGACTACTTGTGAGGCTAGTCTTATGTTGAGGCTATACTGCCATACCTAACACACTCCAGAGAGCCAATCTATGGCGAAACGGAGGGAATCGATAAATTGAACTGCGGAGGGGGATTCATGCTAGTTGGTTTAAATCTTTTAATCATAAGTGGCTACTGCTGCTTAACAAAATAGACAAAACTGATAATATTTGTACACTTAAGCTTTAGTGGAAGCGACATTGTCTGAAGAAAAGAATTTTAACGAAAATACCTGTTATACTCAGAGTTCAGGAGAAGAAGTAGAAGATAATGATGATGATGCAATCATTGGAACAGGAAGTTCATTAGCCTGACGTTTTGGATAGGAAAGCAATAGTCGCTTTTTGATTTCCTGGGAAATTAACTGCGGACCTGGAGTAGATCAATGTACCCTTGGTCAGTAGGCTCAGATCGAAGTTTGCGTGCATGAATATTTGGACAGCAGTTCATGAGCCACCGCGGGTAACCGTGCAATATTCATCAACTGCCGACAGGTAGCTAATAGTATACTTTGGGGCAAAAGTATACCATATTAACAGCACCGGTGTTAGCCAAATGCCTACAAACGCGTGTTTCGCCGATATTCTGTCGCTACATGACACCGCTGCGAGGGATTCGGCACATCAGTGAGTTGCCCAGCATTCTCCGTCTGCTTTCAGGTAGATACTCCAATTTACAATTTGTTGCTTTTTAGTTTTCTCAGAAATTGACTGCGAATTTGGAGTAGATCAGTATATTCTAGGTCTATAGGCTCAAATCGGAGGGGACTGCTGGGGGCCCACTGATGAGCCGAACCCCTCGCAGCTGTGTCATGCAGCGGTTTTGACTACTAACAGCGTTGTTAGTATGGTTTCCCTTTACTCTGGAGTTAACAATCGTCGAAGTCACCCAGCTCTTTAATCTTTTAGCATTCTAAATTCAGGAGGTTCCAAATTTTTCACCTGGCATGCGTCCGATCTCAAGTTGGCAAGAACATTAAATGCACTAAGGCTTCGTTTCCTAGGAGGAGGAGGATAGCAGGCAACTTAGCAGATCTTCGACCGAATCTTGTTATGTAACCAGAAGAGACTGCGCTGCGGATGCGCCGAACCAAAACGGGATCCGACTGACTCACAGCACGCGTTAACTTGGTAGCGCAGATCTCATAATTACTGCCGCATCCGCGTGTGTTGACACGTCCTTAACGCAGCCCGTTACGTCTGGACCCCCAATTTGGAAAATTTAGCCATTAATTAGTCTGCGGGATCGGCCAGTCGACTAGGGCACGGGAGAAGGAAGACAATGAAGCCTACAGCGGGATGTCCATTCTCTGGTCACGATTCGCCGAACACGCTGCAGCAGTGCGGAGAAATGACGCCAACTCCCAGGTCGCGACATATCTGACGAGACATGGTCACACATTCAAGTTCTATGAGGCCGAAATTATCGTGAGGGGGATGATCGCGTGAGCCAAACGTTGCTTGAGTCATGGTTCAAGAGACCTCAGTCTATCAACAAGTGCAACGACATCTCCACTCCATAGTCTGTGCTGATGCATAGGCTGGCCAAAGTAATTGATCACTTGAGGGACGCGAAAGGCGGTGAGTCAGATGACCGAGCAATCACCACGCCAGCACCCAACACGGGTGATGAGATTTCAACAATTAACAACTTGCATGCCGGTCATCAAGCAATTAGCGCACCAGCGGGCAACAGTCCTTGATGAAGGGAAGCGCGATTAATTGCTACAGGTATATGGTAGCATAGCGACCGCATCCTATAAATACTGCAACTTTCTGCGCACGAATCAGCCGTCTCTACCACTGTCTCTGATGATGGCTCCAAGTGAGAATCCGAAACGTCAGGCGAATGAACCCCTTGTCCCAGCGATCGCTTCTACTTTGTATAAAATACAGTACGCGACCTATCTCATGAAATCTGATAACGGAAACTGATGCGAGAATTTCTGGGCTTATCTTACGTTGCACATTTTTCTTGCTCATCCACATCCTTCAATGGAATGTCCTTTTCTTGTGCAGAAATTGTGTTTACGTAATTATATAAAGTGAAATATCAGTGGCTTTTAGCAAAAATGGACGTTGGACGTTGCTAATACAAGTCCTAGACACCGGTCACGCATCTGAGCGACTTTTTCATTGAAAGGATAGCGATATACCCGCGAGAGGTTTAATAAACAGATTTAGCCAAACTTGAAAATTTCCTTTATGTCCGATGCTAACCATGGTGATCAACCAGCTAACACAAAGGTTATTTTAAGAAAACCAGATGGTTTATCAATTCTTAAAAGTCCTATTAGCAGATCTGAGCGATTTGAAGCCCTAAAGTGCAGTAATAACGCAGATAGGGAGTCCTTCGTGTAAATGGGATGAAATTGTTTTGCCGTTTGGAAACGTTTACCTGATGCCACATAAATGACCACAACCGAATGTTCATTTCCAGTTTTGAGCATATGAAACACTACTTATCTTGTAGTTCAGTTTCTGTGCATAACTTATTCAGAAAAAGAACTAGCAAAACGTTAATAGTTTCAGCAAAACATCAGTATTTATATGGGCGTTCTGCGTGCATTCGTAATCGGAGAACGGAGTCTAAAAGCGAGTAAAACCAGTGGAAATGGCCTCAATCTATAGAGAAAGGCAAGTTCTTTCGTTTACGGTAGAAAAAAATAGTAGCACCTTTAGGAACGCAAAATTTTCTTGTCCTCACCGTGCAAAAATACAAAGTTCACAAAGATCCGTCAACGGAGTGTCGTAATAAAGCACGTCCTAAAAAGGTAACTTATTAAGGAAAGTTTTCTTATTGATCGAAGGCAAATTCGTTGGTGACTTTCGTTATGGACAGCCACTTTTTTTCAAAAATGAAGTTTGATGTTTGAACGAGTCTTCACATGTGACCCAAACGACCATCTGCGTGAAAAGGAGCGCCCAAACACTCACTAATTCGGTAAATGCCTTCAGGAATAATCTCATGTTAAAAGGCCGATATGAATTTCAACGTAGTCCGAAACGTACGAAAAGTGTGAATTAAGTTAACGGCAGAAGAGTTCTCTCTAAAAACACAAAATGGTATGTATACGATCACGCAAGTCAATTCTATTTAAATTTATTCGGCACTGATCGGCCTTGCAGCATGTCACCTTATGAAAACCTTTGTTCCTACGACGTCCCCATCGGTGAGATCAAGCAAATCCCCGTTCCTCTTGTTGAACCCCATCTCCTTTAACTCAACCGAGTCAAGAATACCACGAATCCCTGGAAGACTGTTTTAGAATCTATGCTCAGAATGTAGGCGGTTGGCAAACTGCCATATATAAAATCCCACTAATTCTTAAACAATATTTAGATGTAAACTTCGTCAAAACACTAATATTAAATGTAATTTTATTTGTCCTTTCATATTTACTACGTTTTTGATGTGAAAATACATTCTATATATATGAAAACGAAGTTTACCAATTACAACTCTTTCTGACTTTTTCGGGATATTGCGCTTTTTTAAAAAGATCGGCATTCCTAAACAACGCAACACTGCTTTCAATATTTCTGCTATGTTTTTAATTCTTTTTCAAATTTGTCCTTAATACACATAGACATTGGACTCACGAAATGGTGTCGGTTTGCGAGGGATTGGAAACCATTCGTAAATTTCGACATATTTCATGAGTTAGGCCACTAACTGTAAATCTACCGACGTGCTTGGATTCGTACTTTTGATGGCCGTTGGTTAACAGGATAAGTCGATTCCTCGCAGAATTGAAATTCAGACAGCAATGTCCCCTCTTGGTGTGTTCTTTATGGCACTCTCCTGCAGACTTTATTTGGTACGACTGCGATCATGCCTGATCTAGTCGGGCTCAATAACGCTCCAAACCGTACCTCGCCACGCGTGATGACCTTCGGTGGCAAATTTGGACGCTTTAACCCATTCTCTTGGCCACTGACGGACACCGAATACCGAAGGCCCCAGAAAAACCTTTAAGTCTTGACCAACTGTTTTGAACCAGGTTTTTAATCTGACTTCCTCCTTGACGCGCCCAATGGGGTAACAGTGCCGGATCGAGGGTAGTAACACTGAGCTCTTGAAGTGGACGACGAAGAACATGCCGAAACCACGTAACTCGTCTTTCTTGGATGGCCTGGGTTATTTTTACGATGTTATTGCGACGGGTTCGGACCGTCTCATGTAAGACGAAGTCGGTGGACTTCACACGAAGGATGCTCCTCAAGCAGTGGTGGTCGAACTTTTCCAGTTTTCGCTCATCCTCCACGTGCACAGTTCAAAATTCACAACCATAGAGGAGAACCGACCAAACGGATGGATGCTACATGCGGATCTTCAGGGTGATGAAGGTGTCGCGTCGGATCTACAGGCACTTCCTAAGGCCTGAGAAAACCCGGAGGACAGCATCAACTCCGTTTATTTGGCAGTAGCCTCGTCCCGAGATATTTAAAAATGTCTGCTTTTTCAAGTTGACAGCCATCAGTGGTGCAGCATGACTTTGAAGGCTTTTGACATTAAGTCGCCATTTTTCAGCTTTCCTTTCACATGGGAATTTTCCTATATGTACATCCTTGGACCTAATTTGTCCATTATGTATTGATTTTTCCCTCTTTGTTTATCTGAACTACAAGAATGAGGTCAACTGCACACCGCACTGACACCGTTAAGAAGGAAGTCAACTCTGAGGCGAATTTTGCAATTCATACACCGATTACTCTTCAAAATGTCTGCAGATGCATTTTCCAGCAAATATCGCTTGCAATCTTCTGGTGTTATCTGTTTTTGCATATCCACTTTAGCCACCGTGAATGGAGGTTTTTTGTTGAAAATTTTGGAACGATGCTTCCGAAATAACGCGTATCTCGCCCGCTGTCCCAAGACACTTTGGTCGTCCCAGCGTTTGAGGATAAACCGACCGATTTGGCAACTTCGTTCACCCATAACACATATCATCAATATATTAAGGCGATATCAGCGGTACAGTCGAGGTCAGTCAACCAGTCTCCAACCAGTGCAAACTCAACACCATCCTCTTCATGTAAGGACCACCCGATAAGCCAGTCACTAGCGTAGTTGAACGAAATGGGCGGCAGGACACAGGCTGTCCAAACGTCGGACCACATACTGAATGGATGGAAAATATTGTTAAGAACCAGAACTCGCGCAGTGGTTGGGCAGTAATAGGCCTTGATAACGGCCATGCTTTCGGATCCGATTCACACTCCTCAGGGGCTGGTATGTGTTCTGAGGAGCAGGTCTGGTGCGGTTCACACAGACGGCCTGTTTGGTTTCATCAGCCACTGAGTCCACGCTACCTTCTATTGTCTTTAAATCGCCCTACTCTCGGAGCAAGAGGGGTGATGGAGGAGACCGAGTGCGATAGATGCTGCGCAAACCTGCTTCATCGCAAACTAGCTCATGCGCAAGCCATCGGTACTACTTCCACTCCGTTCGGCATTCGTGGTCATTCAAAGGGGTCGACATATCCTGTTGCATTTGTATGCATATCAGTCTAGTAACCTAATTCAAGGGACTTCCGTCCATTTAGAAACGCATTCGACGAGGTACCCCATTAGGTGGGGCACTCACGAAAGGCATTGACTTGCTCAGGAAAATTATCCTGGAGATTATGTAGTGCACGCTTTGTTATTGAAAAGAAAGAGGTAAGTTTTAACTTTCAAAAACTATTGAATCTTTTAGTGAACATCTCCCTCTGGCGGATCCAATCCTGTTTTCTCATTTTATATCCATCGCCAGTCGTTCGTACTCCAACCCCCATCCTGGATAATCTGGAGTTTTCGCACTCAGCAAACGCAACGCACCCATTCCACGCAACCAGCCGACTAACAAAGCCCGATTTCCAGTTAAATTACATGGAGTTATTGGAAAGACGTAATTAGCGGCCGTAGGATGACCCGCAGTACCATCAGCAAAGTTGGAATCAGTCTAAAATCGCAATAGTGACAAACAGAATAACCAAAATTGTGGACGGATGCGCAGTACCCACAAGGAGAATACAGTGAGTGACCGATCTCATGAAATGTTGGCTGAAATTCTGAAATGCGTTTTCGATTAGGAAGGATTACCTAGGCACGGTCGTAATAATGATTATTTTGCGGATAATCCTATAATATTTCGGACTCGGCAGGATGTCAGCTTTTGAATACACTGCTTTTCAATCTGCTGTAGAAACCGTACTCGGTAAAAAATGACTACTTTATTGGCAGGCATTTTCCCCATTGATTTTCGATGGTTTTGAAATTTAAATATATTGAATAAAAACTACAGGAAAAAATATGCGTTCTGTCAGTCTTTTGATAGAGAATTACATCATCTATATATTTCATACTCGAAGGAGGAGTATAATTAGGTTTTAAAAAGTTTCTAGTTATGAGAATTTTTAAGACCGCGAAATGTCCATTCACATAGCATCGTACTTGGCCGTTTACCACTGCTCCTCATGAAATGTACAATATGTTCCGCATCCATTGCAAAATTTTATGGACTCTGTATGATATCTCTTTACTGGCATAGAAAAATATGTGACTTTCTTTTCGCGGAACGCATGCACCTTGTAGAGTGAAATCACTAAGCGCTAATGCAACGAATGATCAGGCTCCAAATTATTCGGCAATTAAAAAACTTTTTACAACCTAATTATACTTCTTCCTTTAGTATAAAACATGAAGAAGACGTGATTTTCTAATGATTGACTAAAAGAAAGCATATTTTTGTTTACGGTTTCTATAAAATATATTTGAATTTCCAAGACCATCACAAATCAATGGGAAAAATGCATGCTACTTAAGTAGTCATCTTTTACAGAGTACGTTTTCTACAGGAGAGTGAAAAGAAGTGCATTTAAAAGCCGACATCCTGCCGAGTCCGAAATGTTATAAGAGTATGCCTTAAGATAATCAGTATTACAATCGCGACCAAGTAATCCTTCCTAATCTAAACGCATTTCAGAATCCAGCCAACATTTCATGAGATCCGTCACTCATGACGAAATACTGATCCACTATACTGCTGGAGTCTAGACTTACGTTTTGCCGGATTTGCGTCGATGCATGTCTCAGCTGCGAATGTTTGGGCTTGTCAATGGGTTAACCTCAGTTATGGGGTTTACGTCAATTTTCGGTGCAGCTTTAATAAATTTCCGCAGGGAAAAATTTGTCAACTGGGGGCAAACGCTCCGGAACAAATGTTTTCAGTCTCAGAACAAATGTTCATGCGGACATTTGAGCTGAAATTTATCAACTTCAAAAAACGACCGCGTCATTTTCATCAGACGTCACGAGGCTGTCAGGGGTATAGAAACGTTGAGTGATCCACCGAATGGCGTGGATACTGGCACAAAGTTTTGACGTTGGGGAGACTGAGATGACGCTATATGTGGCTTGGCTGGTACTAATGGCCAGTCATAACCTAACCCCAGGCTCGAAATGCTACTCGTATTCTGTGGAATTTTAAGGAACGGGCATAAAGTCAATCTCCACTGCAGAGTACTCGCCAAAGACGCGGAATTGGGGAGACTACATACGCGGTCAAATGAGGCAGGCTAGGGGACTATTTCTGCCTTTCTGACTTCGCAGCCATAACCTTTAAAACACCATGCGAAGACTCATGCACTCGGGGGCAATATGGAAAAATTAAAACACGCGCAATACACCCCGCGCCCTCCCCTCCCCCTGACAATCACGTGTACGAGTCCCCTAGCACGTGTTTTGAACTCGAATACACGGCCACACGCTCACTTAGGGGCTTGCTGGCGTTTGTTCCGACTTTGAGACACACACACACATCAGTGTTGTCCATAATCGTGTCTCTCTTCCCCTATGCCCACGTACACACACACACCCGGTTTCCTGTTCGTGCGTCGACTCAAGCGGGCAAACTGTGACCACCGGGACGCTTTTATTCCACGCCTATTCCC
>CACRXP010000501.1:306655-357057 GCA_902702965.1 Spirometra erinaceieuropaei
GACCAGTTTTCACGAACGCATGCAAGCCAGCTAGTAAAACTGTAAGTCACACACACACACACCCGCCCTCTGGTTATGCTCCTGACCAGGTTTTATCATCTCGCCTTACGTGACTTGCGCGATTTGAAAAGCCAGGTGAGTCGGCCCCGAGTCCGCGGGTGCTTTGGAAGGGCTGAGAGGGGAGGTCCGTCAGACGGGAGCAGGAAGGCGCAGGTTTATCGCGAGTGGGGAAACAAGTACGTCACGATAAGCGCGAGAGAGACCGGAGCAAGAATGAGAGTTCGTGACTTGGTGGCATGAACGGGCAGAGGGAGAGGGCGAGAGATTTAAGCCGACTACGACCACCACCATCACCACCAGGGCGAAAACAGCGCCATCGGTGTGGAGGCAAGGTTGGAGGAGTGTAGAGGGGGGAGGGGGGCAGGTGGGGAAGTCGAGATTGGCTGGATGTGGGCGCGGAGACGAACGCCCTGGATAAAACAAAGTGTACAGTTATTAAACTCATTATTTTTACGACTATCCAACCCCCCAGTGCGGTTTGCGGAGCAAACCAGTCCCCATCCTCCCCTGTGTCACTTTCAGCGACAGCAAAAGCACGTAAAGAGCTATCAGCGATGGTGGTGGTGGTGGTGGCGGCGGCAGTCATGTTAGTTGTATGTGTGTGTGCGACAGAGAGAGAGAGAGGGCGCAGTCAACGCTACCTCAGTCCTCAACGGCTCTCCTCTAGTCAGGGCGTGTTAAAAGAATTTTAGTGCCCATGAAGGTGAGTTAAAAGGACTAAAGTTCAAAATCCCGGTGACGTCAACGGATCGTAAGGTGTACATAGTGATTTTGTTGTCAATTTTACGGGGGTAAGAATTATAGGGAGTGGTAACATTTTGTAAACTAAAATAGCATAGATCGGCTTTTCGTTTACCAATTAAAAAGGTAAAAAATGAGCAATGGAATGGTCGTCCAAGTTTCTCCTTTGGGACTTGAATGCTGTCTTTGGATTTAAAAATGCAAAATACTATAACCTCATGAATTATGAACATCAAAGTCACCGACCAAGTAAAGCCGCATTTTAAGTTTCGGAAATTAGTTCACTCCCAACTAAAGGAGAGAACGGAATTTTGGGCATTTGCATGCAAAATCTAAGTGGCCTGATATTATTCAGGCTTATTTTGATCTCAAATCCCAAAGATAGGCTTTAGAACGCGTCATAAAAAAACGGCTAGTAAGCTTATTTATATGTGCATGACTTTAAAAAAGGCGACCTGGCCTATTGATTTACCTGTGAGACCTAAGCTGGAAATTATTTTTTGCGGTGATTACTGACAGGGACATGGTCAGCTGGAACCTCCGTTTCCGGCCTATTAGCCGTCATCGGCCAGTTATGCTCGATCCCGGGTTTGCAGGCCTTAAGGCCTAAACTCTCGTTCCGATAGGTAGGCGTCCAACGCTCTAACGATGGAGCCACGACCTTTGACTTGTCGATGGCGGTCGGTGAGCGCCCTATACCATATATATATAGGCAGAAAGGTATTACCGACAAAGACAAGGGAGACTGGAATGACCATTTCTGGCTTATTAGCCGTCGTCAGCCAGTCATACCCAAGCCCGAAGTGTGGAACACCCGAGCCTCGAACTCGCGACCTGTTGGTTTAGAAGCCCACGCCTCTACCCACCGGGCCACGAGCCCGTTGCCCTGTCGGTTTTTCGATCGGGAATATACAATGGTAGGAGGCGCTCACCACCATATATATAAATATAATATACCCGATCGCGACCGAGCCTCAGGGCCTGTAAACCTGGGGTCGGGTATGGCTGGCTGACGGTGGCTAATAAGCCAGAAATTGCCACTGCAGTCTCCCTCGTCTTCGCCGGTAATGTCAGCTCTGCGTATATTGCACATCGCTGTGCCCCGGTATCCAAACAAAAGTAGGGTTTTTAAACAAACCACTTTCTGTTGGCAACCTAAAAGAACCTGACTTTTTCTCGTCCCGAATGACCTTTGTAAGCCCCTTTGGGGTTGCATTCAGCAAAAACTTCGCATCAGATGCATGCATTAATTTTCGATGACATCCTAAATTTCACTTTCAAATACAAGAGTCTATGACACACGGGTTTTGTAAACGCACTACTAATCTAAGCTCTTAAGCAGTAACAGAAAAGTCGCAAAAATGTCCTTTTTAGGAATCTATTAAAACACTTTGTTGTGTAAAACAGCACAATGCTTAGATTACCACGTGTGAGAGTATTCATATATTTGTGCAAGTATGAATGAGAAACGGAAAAGTCCCATTGCAATGTCCTTGCTGGACGTTATCTTATTAAATCCAGATGAAATTTTAAAAGTTCTCCCACGCAACATACGCAGTCTGTTTCAGAAAATGACGAAACAACCATGCATCTGGATGGCGGTTTTCATGGCCTTGCGGGGATGTCGGACCACAGTTAAAAGCATGCAACTTTGCGCCAGAAAGTGGGGGCTAAAGATTAGAAGCCGAAGTGAATTTGCGAGCCCAAAGTTTACTCCCCGTTATATTCTTTTCGTCTACATTTAAGGCAACAACAAGCGATTATGGTGCCTACGAACGTTGGTTAGGGTCCAGTTAGACTTTCGAATTAACATATAGTTGACTTTAGAAGTTTACACATAAGAAATTACGCTCGACGCTGGAATCTTGACCCCTAACCTTGACAATTACCCTACCTGGACACCATAGAATTCACCACGGGAGGTTCATATATCCGAGCCCTACCCACATTACTTATAATTGCTGGCTGTTTCGTATGAGCTATCATCGAGGAAATCATTGAAGCCGCAACCAAACTTGCCTGGGTACCGCATGAATACATAGGACTGCGTTGTTTGCAACAGTGTCGGCTTTGTACTTTGCATCCGTGTTAGAGTAACAAGCGTACGCAGCGTACACAGTGCATTTAAGGTTGCATCCAGCAAGAGCTGAGCATTACGTGGATATATTCATTTTCGATTACATCCTCAAGTTCACTCTCAAATCTAAGAGTCAACGTTAAGACTGGCCCTTTTCACATTTAGCCCATACAATTCATGTGGTCCGTACAAACCTTTGGCGACAAATGTTTTGTTTCCAACTGTTAAATGTTGCCCAAAGGCGCAGGCGCCAAATTTGTGGTCTGAAAAACGATTTAAAACCCAAAAAGTACAAATCGGAACTTTGATCGGGAGAGACCTTTTAAATCACGTCTGCAGACAGAGTGCTATATTGCCAGACATTTTCCAATTTTGCCGAAACATAGTGAAGTACTTTTAGACCTCTCTCATAAAGTCGCCAGAAGTCTTCTTTGAAGGCAATTGTTGGCGGTGATCTTCCATAGGGCATTAAATTAGCACGGAACTTCATTTTAATCAAAATTTTATTTTTCTTTATAGAAGCGTCCGTTTTTTCTGTACGAGTTCTTTGGTATAAAGTCCCCATTCATGTAGCCATGCGCAACTAAATCGTGAAACTGGAATGTGCTCGTAATCCACGACAGTGGTAGGGCCGCGCTCACCGATCGTGTTGTGGAAGTCACTCGTCTCGTTGTCCTTTAAACAAGTGCAGGTGCATAAGGGCCCGCGATATCATGGCATCATCGACACGGATAAGGAAGACTGAAATAGCCATTTCTAGCTTACTAGCCGTCATCAGTCGTTCTCGATAATACCATTCTGTCTATATTGCGCGCCTCTATGCACCTGCCGGCCGGGGGGGGGGGTCGAGAGAGAGAAAGCTTTAGAGGGCATCCGGACGAGTGAGTTCCTTAAGAACGATCGGTGAGCGCCCCTCTGCCATTATACATTGCCGACCACAACCGACAGAACAACGAGCTCCTAGCTCAGTGGTTAGGGACACTGGACTTCTAACTAACGGGTCCTGGAATCGAGCTCCAAGTGTTGCACACGTCGGGGTTGACTATGGCTGGCTGACGACGGCTGATAGGCCAGAAACGGCCATTCAAGTCTACCTTGTCTTTGTCGATAATGCCAATGTCAGGTCGCTTGGTTACGTAAACACTGGACTTTAGGAAACCAAACTGAAATGAGCTGAACTGAAAAACATGGAGCACGCCAAATTTTTCCCAAGGCAGGACGCTCAAATTTCGTCTCCTGAACATGCAAAAATATCTCGGCGTGCTTAGACCGTATAAGTGAAAAAAATGAAACGGTCGTAGGAGCAGTGAGATAGTATGTCGTGTGGTTCGAGGACAAATAACTTTGCTTATCGGAGTTTCAGTGTACGGTGAGGTCCTCATTTAACGCTGATGAAAACTGGCGATGCGCATCCAGTCAGGAAAAATTTACTTATGGTTTTGGTTACAATGCTGATCACATGCGGACACAGTTCAAAATCGACTCCTACAATTCACTATGATGACTTTTAAATTCGTGTCTTTCGGGCGGGCTGTGAAAACTGCTTTTAAGACGGTTGGCTACTTAATTCGGGTGTTTGTATTTCAGTGCTATCTTGCGCCTATCTAAATTTACTCGTTTTTTAAAGGGAAAACAAAGATATTTATTTGTTGGACTCGTTTGATCGGTAATTTCGTTTTCTTGAAAAAACAGAAGGCGATACACAATTTAAAGCGTCATATATAAAACACCATACGCGTTCGAAATTGCCGGCAAGATGCAGACTCAGCGCACAACACAAACAAAATTAAGAGATAACAGACCGCATGAATGAACACGAAAAAATCTCAAAAGTAATTCATTTGAAAACGTTTAAAAATAGACTTAGTCCGTTTATTTTAAATACAGAAGCCGGGCTAACTCTTGAAATGTCAACAGAAATTCTGAAATCCGTTTCCGTTTCGAAAAGTTTAATTCAGTAGGGTTGTAAAACTAATCCACGTCCACCATAGGCCTATAATAATTCAGTTACCACATGATGCCGACTTTCGAAAGAACTTTTCGACTGCATCTAAAAACCATACTTCGTCAAAAATGGCCACTTTATTAGCATGAATTTTTTCCATTGATTTTTGAGGCCCTTAAAAGTCCAATTATACTTCATGGAAAACATGCACACAAACATTCATTCTTTCGCCCATTCAGTAGAACACTACGTGTTCTTTTAATTTTACGCTCGAAAGACGGGTATAACTTGGTAAAAAGTTTCTAATTGTGAGACTTTTTAATTCCGTGAAATGGCTCTTGCTAAAACTGCATGTCTCTGCATTTGTCAATGTGGCTTGTTAAGTTAACAATGTGGCTCAAATCCACTGCTTACTTTTATGAATCCTGCATGGTCCCCCTTCAGTACCGTAGAGAAATGTGTGATTTTCCGTACGCGGAAAATAAATGGCTTGTAGTTTGGAAACCCTGAATGCAAGTGTGACGGTAGAGCGGGTTCAAATTATTCGGGGATTGGAAAAGTTTTTAAAAACCGAATTTTACCCTTCCTTCGAGTAAAAATTTGGAAGAAGATGTAACTTTCTACCGAATGAACGAAAAAATAAATATGTTAATGCATTTTTTCCATGAAATATGATTGGACCTTTAAGGGCATCGAGAATAAAATTAAAAAATGTACGGTTTTTGGATGAAGCCAAAAAGAAGCTTGTCGGAAAGCTGGCGTCCTGGGGTAATTGAATTATTACAGAATTATGCTGCAAGAGGATCAGTTTCGCAGCCCTACTTAATTAATCTTTGCAAAACGAAAACGCATTTCGGAATTTCTGTTGAGATGTCTCGAGTTGCCTACTTACTGTAAGTAAGGGAGAACAGTGAAGATTCACCTCTGCGCATTTCTCAGTGAAAACGAAGGTCGTAATTTGGATATTGACGAAATGAAAGTGCGCTGATTAAGTAGTATACATTTTCAACGCCCGTTCAAAAATCCGCGTACCTATGTGGCGGGATGGAATTGAAATTGTTCTCCCAACTGATTAGTTTTGCACTCTTACCCAGGCAACCTTTTGTATTGGAAAACAAGTTACTTATTTTAGGGCTGCTGGCTCACAGTGCACTTCCGGAGTGTTGCATCACAGCAGAAAAAGAGGAACTTCGTTTTGCGCCTGTTCGCCTTTGTCACTAAACTATGCTTCGTTTATAGGCATGAATGTCGAGATAAATTGCGCCCAGAGGCAGTCCACAGAGAGCCGGAGAAGGTCCACGAAAAATATCGCACCTTCCCCCCTCTCTTGCCCCCCCTCCCAAGGAGATGAAAGGAGCAGAACTGTCACCTTCGAAGAAACAGGGTGGGCATTTTTGGCCCATTCGGAGAGTAGGATGTATCCTGCAGGATCAAGCGAGGGCTCTGTTGCGCGAGGGAACAGCCATACACTGCCCCAAACTGCAGCGTCCTTGGCTCCACAAGCTAGACCACCCTACCTATCAGCTGCGGATGCGAATTTACTGTGCAAATGCAAAAAACAGCTGACGAATTGGCCAGTCAAACATATGTCAGAGTGTCTCTTGAGAGGTGAAAGTGTAGGGCCTGGAGGTTTGGTCACAGAGGACCGGTTGGACCCTGGCACACTGATACTGAAACCAGCGTTGGCATTTAAGGCCCACCCTTGCAAACAGACGGAGCGCCTCTCTCGCTCGCATCATTCTGAGGCAGTGTGGAGAAGGGAATTAGGGCTGAAAAATTGGCCGAAGCAAAAAATCTCACCTGCACAGTCAAAGTAGTGAATTAGGGCTAAATGGTTGGATGACATTTCAGGATGTTTATTACTCATCATGCTTGCCCGTATATTACTAGGCCCACTTACGGCCCTGAACGCCCATCACTCCGGCGATGCTATTTGTCGCCTAATGCACCTCCCTCGTTCTGTGTGGTTTGCATGGCAACAAAAACCGGCGCATGGAAATGCCGTTTGTAGACGGATAGTAGATGTCAAGTTGTTATCGGCAGAATTTTTATCTTTTTTAAAATTTATTCATGCATGTAGGGTGGGCCGGATGTGACGGAATCCTAATTGTTCTTAGACGTTACAAAAAATAAAGCAGACGTTTCTTTAAAAAAGTTGCAGCGAATGTTAAAATGCAAACGTTGGACATGAGGGTTTGATAAATTTCTTTTATATAATTTTCCGTGTGCACGAATATGTCCCCGTTTTGATTTATCATCGTCCTCTTTCATTTGAGTCATGGTCCTTGTAAGGCGCATTTAAAAAATTAAGAATTTATTTTTGGTCGTTAAAAGGTATTATTCATTGGGCCAGAGTTAAAAGATGTGAGAAATCATTGGAATGAGTCCCTCGACACACCTCCACCAAAATCAACAATCTCCAAATCGATGCAAAATTTCAGACGAACTGTTAGCACTGCCAACGCGCATTAGCACTGTACGCCATGGAAGGATGCTAAGCCGGGGATAGGCAAAAAAGAACTAATCCAACTATTGAATGCTGTCACAACTGTATTGCAAATAATGGATTAAGATTTGAACTTTTGTTGTATCTTTGTGTACTACGATTCCGGGTTAAATCCTACTACGTAGCCGCACCGGTTAGGGGTTGGGGTTAGCGGTCGGGGGTAGGGATTAGTGGTCAGAGTTAGGGCTAAGGGTTAGGGTTAGGGGTTGGGGCCAGAAGTTGGGGTTAGTGTTAGGGTTAGGTGTTAGGGGTTAGTGATAGGGGGTAAGGGTTAGGGGTTAAGGTTATGCTTATGGGTTGGGGTTACGAGTTAGTGTTAAACCCCCCTGTTACCACCGGCCCCTTATCACAGGTGGTTGGAACATGTCTAGTGCAGGTGCGGCTACGAACTAAGATCCGGCCGAAAAATAAATAACAAACGTAAACATCTGAGAGGATACTATGTCGTGGATATGCAAAAAAATAACTGATCCAACCATTGAACGCTGTCACGACTGGATTGCAAATAATGGATTACGTTTTGAACTTTTGTTGTATCTTTATGTACTACGATTCCGGGTTAAATCCTATTACGTAGTCGCACCGGTTGGGGGTTGGGGTTAAGGATTCGGGTTAGAGGTCATGGGTAGAGATTAGTGGTCAGAGTTAGGGCTGAGGGTTAGGGTTAGAGGTTAGGGTTTGAAGTTGAGGTTAGTGTTAGAGTTAAGGCTTAGGGGTTGGGTTAGGAGTTAGTGATAGGGGGTAAGGGGTACGGTTAGGAATTAGGGTTATGGGTTGGAGTTAGGTGTTGGTGTTAAACCCCCTATTACCACCGGTTCCGTATGACAGGTGGCTGAAGCATGTCTAATGCAGGTGCGGCTACGAAATATGATCCGACCGACCTGAGTGCTAAATTTTGAAAAACTCAGGCACTGCCAAATTCTGTCCCGTTATTTGGTAACCACTAAGAATAATTATGATTCGTTCACATCCAGTCTATTCTATATACGCACGGAAGGGACAGGGGGGATCATGACGGGCACATCTGGCTCAAAAATGGTCATCAGTCTGCCCTACACAAACGCAGGTTTTGTCGGACCCGAGCCTCAAACCCGCATTCTCTCGTCATTGAACGTTAGTAAGTTCAACGCTCTGTAATTGAGCCACGGGCCCTTTGTCCTATCGCTTACGATTAGTAAACTGATCATGCTGGAAGTGCGTTCAGCGATTATGGCATTTTGTCTATTTTTCGCATGTTAGGACATTAAACCCATGCTTTCCGGGATCGTCTTTCTTTCCCAGTTTTGCAAGACAATGCGCGTTTTCGATTCAATTAGTAGTACGTTTAATGGTTAGGTGTGCGAGCAAAGCCAGGGCACTCCGATCGGATCACCAATCTCCGGCTACCTAGCTGAGGCGGTTCTACAAGGGCTCTGGAGACTAGATCGCAGTTGGTAGTCAGGAGTGGGGAAGCGGACGGTGACCTTAGCCCTAATCCTAACCTTAACCCGAACCTTAATCTTAAACGTTAACGTTTAACCCTAACGTCAACCCTAACCCTAATCGAAATCGCAAACGTAGCCCATAGACATAGCCGTAACTGTAAAACCTAACCGTAATACTGAAACATAATCGTAAATTCAAACCCTAACCGTAATCTGAAAACCTAAGCCTAAAGGGCATAACCGTAACCCGAAAATCAAACACCATTAACCGGTACCCTATTCCTAACCCCAAACCTAAAACGGAAGCCAAGTGGGTCAGGTGTTATTATGTAGCCCCGCAAAAAAACCCAGTGAGCAAACTCCCAGCCACCTGTAATACAGGGCTTGGCTACCAACTGCGATCTAGCCGAACTGGAAACCCGGGTCGCTCAGTCCTACATGCCGAAATTCTGGATGCGCTACGTAGATGACACCTTTGTTATCCTACCTCGAAACGCAAAAGAGACCTTCAAAAGGAAATTGAACTCAGTTTTTCCCCAAATTCAATTCACAATGGAGGAAGAAAAGGACGGAGAAATCCCCTTTCTGGATGTCCAGCTGTCGAGACAGGAAGACGGGTGTCTTTCGAAAGGCAACTGATACGTCGAAAATCCTTCATTACAGCAGTAACCACCCCTTGTCACATAAACGCAGTTGCGTGCGGACACTCTTCCTACGCATCAACACACACTGCAGCACAGAGGCTGAAAAGCTGCGAGAGCGTAAATCCCTATGACGTCTCTTTCTCTCCAATGGGTACCCACGTAGCTTCATAAACAAATGCCTGTATCAAAGGCACACGAAGACTGACGTTGAACAAAAACAAAAACCTAAAATCATCCGTGCTTTATCCTACGTTAGCGACGTTTCCTAAGCCACTGAACGCATGCTCAGACCATTCAACGTGGGCCTTGGACACCGGTCGGAGGTCACTATCCACCGCTTGCTCATGCTGCCCAAGGGGGCGCCTACCACCTGAGGACACGTCAGGAATTGTTTACCTCATAAACTGTCTAGACTGTCCGGCCAACTATTGTGGCATGAACGATCAAGGTCGCGCATGCATGAGCATTCTCTAACTGTAGAGCAAAAAGATGTATGATCACTTGTTGCTATGCATAGGCTCGAAAATAACCATCAATTGGGCTTCGACAAGGCAGAAGTAATCGGCGGAGCTGAAAGCAAAATGGCGGGAAAGGGATAATCGAGGCCTGGCAATCCAACGCCAACTCGATCAATCGTAGGATCGACCCACCGGCGCCATAGGAGGCCGTCAGACACCATTTAGTCAAGAAAGGAGGTCAAATAAGAAGAGAGAACAGTGGATCGATCAGTAGTGAGTAATAAGGATCTATTCAAGCCTTGTATTCCCACTTTTAGTCCATCTCCAATGATGCTCTCAAGTGTGAGTATGAAACGCCAGATGAATGAGCCATCCTCCCCAAAGATCTCTTTACCTTCTTCCAATTAGTGGTACATATGCAAACTATCATTACCAACGAAGACAACGGAGGTTGGAAGGGCCATTTCTGGCTGATTAACTATCACAAGCCATCATTAACCAACACCAAGGTGTTTAACCCCTGAGGCTCGATCCCATGACCTGCTGATTAGACGTCTAACGTCTTTACCGTTGAGTCACGGGCTCGCTATCCTGTCGGTTACGATCGGTAGCAGTGCAGGACACACTCTTCCAATTGCGCCTTGCGGCTCAATCTTGGTCGATGAGCGTCCATCTACCATTCATGATATGTCCGATCACGTCATGGGGTTGATACAGACGCGTGCTTTATCAATTTTATGTCATTGCTCAAAACAGATTTGCGATTTCTGATTATTAGTGGGTACGCCAGCCCCTTCTGTGTGGTTTCTTGAATTTAGGCATTCCTGTTTTCAATGTCGAACACTTTACTTACCCCGGAAACAAATTTTATAAAATCGAAATAAAGTCTGTTGGGTACCTTGAACACACTGGGTAAAAGACTCCTATTCACTCCAGTCTAAGGTAATGCATAGTTTCATAAATATCGAGCCTTACGATCAACAATAGAAAATTATATATATTCAGGTGAGTGCCTACGCTACTAACAGTTGAATTAATATGGCTAAAAGGCTCAAGTCGACAATGTTTTGCAAGTCGTTTCGTCTGTCTGCAGAAATCAGACTGAGCAGGACATGAATAGCCGCGTTCTGTCTCTCTGTACTTGAGAAATTATCATTTTCGAATCTATAGATTTTTGCTGATTAAAACACACATCGGCAATTACTGCAAATAAGTAAAAATGTCGACGTTGCCTAAAAGTGCTATGGCTGGTGTCTGTTAAATGGGTCGCCATATAATGGTTTTTCCATTTTCACTGATTTGTCTTGGAACTCATCAAAACTGTTTCCAAGGCAACCAGCAGGCTTGACTGTTACAGCATGGACTTGAGTCAATCGGGTCGAACTAGGGGAGTTGGCAGCCAGCACAAAGTCCGTGGCTCAGCAGTTAGAGGCGCTGGACTTCTTACTAACAGGTCGCGGGATCAAGCCTCAAATGTTCTACATTTTGGGGTTGGGTATGGCTGACTGACGACAGCTAATAAGCCAGAAGTGGTCATTCCAGTTTCTCCCTTGTACTGGTCGGTAGTGTTATCCCGCCTATATCCTGTGCCGCTGTGCGGCTGATGGTTGGGCTCGAGAGAGAGTCCCAGGGCAAAACAGGACAAGTGAGTTTCGTAACATGATTGGTGAGTGTCCCTCTAACACTGGGGGTATTCGGCTAATATTTCTTGAGGGTCATCCCCCAAGTGAAATACACCACTTTGTGGCAAATTAGACAGTCCACACTCCATGCGACAACATCGCAGGTGTCTCTAACCACTGAGCCACGGGCCCGTTGTCCTGTCTGTGTTACGCATCGCTGTGCGGCTGCTAGATGGGCTCGAGAGAGAGCCATAAGACACAGCGGGACTAGCGGGTTCCGAAACACGAACGATGGGCGTCCCTCTACCATTATGCATTTCCGATCGCAACCGACAGGACAACGAGCCCGTGACTCAGTGTTTAGGGACGTTGAACTTCTAACCAACAGGTCGCGGGCTCGAGCCCCAGGTGTTCCACATCTCGGGGTTGGGTGTGACCAGCTGACGACGGCTAAGAAGCCAGAAATGGCCATTCCAGTCTCAATCTTGTATCTGTCGGCAGTGTTATCCTGCCTATCCCATGCGCCGCTGTGCGGCTGCTGGTTGGACTCGAGAGAGAGAAAGTCCGTAAGACACAATGGAACGAGTGAGTTTCGTAAAACCATCAGTGAGCACTCGCCCCAACTGTTGTATAACCGATCACAGTCAACAGGGTAACGAGCCCGTGGCTCTGTGGTTAGGACTTTGGTCTTCTAGCCAGCAGGTCGCAGGATCGAATCCTGGAATTCGCACTCCTCGGGGCTGGCCAGAAATGGTCATTCCGGTCTTCTTGTCAACTTGTCTTTACTTGCCTTTTTCTCAAGTTTTAGGACAAAGCCAGTAGATCGTCCGTTGTGTCTCGGGACTCTCAGCGGTTAGGGCGTTGGACTTATAGCAGACAGATTGCGAGTTCGAGCCTCGGGGATTGCATACCTCGGGGTTGGGCATGGAAGGCTGATGACAGCTAATAAGCCAGAAGTGGTCATTGCAGTCTTCCTTGTCTTTGTAGGTGATGTCATTCTGCCTATATCGTGCGCCGCTATGCGGTTGTTGGTTGGGCTTTAGTGAGAGAATCCGTAAGGCACAACGAGACGAGTGAGTTCCGTAGAAACGAGCGGTGGACGCCCTTCTACCACTGTACCTAAATGTATGCTTATACCCTCAGTTTATATCTTATCACATAAACATACTAATAAAAATGGGAGTTTATAAAGTCTCTAGGATACTAGCTATCACGATCACAGTCTCAGTGAACTTTCATGGTTAGTTGTTCGCAGTTATCCACAAGTTGCATGACTTACCACAATGACAGGAGCGGCAGTAGTTAAATGCCCAAGCACGTGTTTCGCCGATATTTGAATCGGCCCATTAGTTTGTCCTTCAGTGTTTCACCTGCAGCTTCCACTATTCCTGTACTGACATTTCAGCTTTTGAATTTTCTCAGAAAATACCGGCTAACTTACAGAGAATCACGGGCTGTATGGTTTTACCGTACTGACAACATGGGTGCTAGCCAAAAGCACGAGCACGTGTTTCGCTGATATTCTGCCACTGCATGACACTATTCAGGAGGTTCGACTCATCAGCCAGTCCACAATAATGTCGTACTGGCCAACTTACATTAGAACCAGAATTCTATCTGAATGGGAAAATGTTTAAATAAACTCGACGACAGACACATTACGGAATGATACTCATATACATTTTAGGGAAGCTAATAAATTAGACAGGAAAGATGCTGGAGGTAATGGGGTCTATTGAAGCGGGTAAAAGGACAAAATTCGAGAGAGGTTACAGAAGAGATCCAAAAACTAATGTCAGATCATTAAGAAACTGATGATTTCGAAGTACGAAAGAAACTTCCGATTTCACAAAATTACAATACGGCAAATTTTTTGAATTGGAAACAAGATAAAAATCGGCATAATCGATGCAGCAGATGCCGCGCAATTTGCCTCTCACTCAGGAGCTTTCCTACATATTCGCTTGAATGTTTTTGGTGGAAAAAGAGAAAAATGTGTGTTTCGGCGTGAGCGACGTTTCAGAAAAGCGTAGCTTTATACAGAAATGCTCGAACGACGACTGCCTCACAACTGTAAGAACAGTAGTTCTTTGCGTCTGAACTTGGAAAGCGATAGGCTGCAGGTTTTGTCCCGTATTCTGGTTGAAGTGATTTTCCTTCAAGTTGCGAAAATCCGATGAATAATTGCCTAAAAGCCAATTTCTTCTTAAAATCGTTCAGACTCAGTCACCAGTCATATTTTATGGGTTCTGAAAGAGACGAGATTTCATCGCTGCATGAAAGACTCTCACCAGTAGAGAAATTCAATGAAGCCTGAAGAGGTCGAACTCATGGTAAAAACTGCATTACAGCTTTAGAAAATCACTGCAAGTAGAAACTCTACACAAATGAACATCGCACGCACTTCAGCGATATAATGCACATCTAAGTCTGTGTATTTGTACGCCTGCAACAACACGGATGACACTGCGCATCGTGTGACGCACAGCGGGGTGGGCACAGGGACGGTGGCATGCGCGGGAATAGGCTTACGGTGATAACGGACTTTCACTGTATCTATCGCACTCAAGCCTCCCTACTCGCCTGAGTTTGGTGTCAAAACAGACGCAGGATGACCAGGGATTAACCTGAGCACAATAACCGTCTACGCGTGCCACACACGCCCGTTCCACGCGCAACTGATCGGTATTCAGGAGAAACAGCGACGGATTCCCCAGGACAATTTAGTCACGACAGAATGTCCGCTTTCTAATGAGCTGTTCATCGGCTGCCTTCGAAAACGTCAATCCTTATTAATGAATACTTAAGTGGCATACGTTGTTGAAGATTTTTGGCGCTCTTATAAATCCAAATATGCAGTTAGTGACCGATCTCATGAAATGTTGACTGAAATTCCGAAATGCGTTTTCGATTTGGGAAGGATTACTTGTACGCGGTTGTAATACTGATTATGTTGCGGCACAATCTTATAACATTTCGGACTCAGCAGGATGTCAGCTTTTGAATACATTGTTTTCCAGTCTTCTGTAGAAACCGTACTCGGTAAAAAATAACTACTTAGGTAGCATGCAATTTTTCCCATTAATTTTCGATGGTCTCTCAAATTCAAATATGTCTTGCAGAAACTACAAACAAAATATGCTTTCTTCTTGTCAATTAGTAGAGAATTACGTTTTCTTTATATTTTATATTGGAAAGAGAAGTGTAATTAGGGTTTTAAGAAGTTTTCTAATTGCCGAATAAATTGGAACCCGCTATTTCCTTGCATGAGCGCTTAATGATTTCGGTCTACAAGGTGAATGCGTTACACGTAAAGAAAATGCACAAATTTTTCTATCTCTTTAAAAAAATACCATACAGAGTCCATAAAATTTCGCAATGGATGCGGACTATGTTGTACAATTCATGAGGAGCTGTGGTAAACGGCGAGGTACGATGCTATGTGAATGGACATTGCGAGGTCTTAAAAACTCTTATAATTAGAAACTTTTTAAAACCTATTTATGCTCTTTCCTTGAGTATAAACTATAAAGAAGACGTGATTCTCTAGTAATTGACCGAAAGACGGCATATTTTTGTTTATGGTTTCTATAAGATATATTTGAATTTGCAAGACCATCGAAAATCAATGGGAAAAATGTATGCTACATAAGTAGTCCTTTTTTACCGAGTACGGTTTCTACAGGAGATTGAAAAGCAGTGTATTCAAAAGCTGACATCCTGCCGAGTCCGAAATGTTATAAGATTATGCCGAAGGCTAATCATTTTAACAACTGCGACCAAGGAATACTTCCTAATCGAAAACGCATTTCAAAATTTCAGCCAACATTTCATGAGATAGGTCACGCACTGCAGCTTGTACAAAATGTGCAAAAAACATCTATTTCAATCGTTGGCAAATTTTGTCTTCCCAAAATCCTATGCCTAAAGAAAAGGTGTCGCTCAATGAAGAGAAGTTTATATTCAGAAGATTATTTAAGACCTTAAAAGGTTTACTCACATCGCACCGTAATTGCAAGTTCAGTAATGCGGCACACTATGTAACATGATAAAAATGCATTTCAAAGTTTTATAAGTCCTAAATAAAATCCTCTTAGTAACGTTGATAAATGTACTATTTTTAAGCAAGGAAAAAATATAGCGTGGCGTTTTGAACCAAAGCGCAAGTGCAACTGCAGAGTAGATGCAAAAATCGCCCGGGAATTTAAAAACGTTTTCGGAAATCTGCAGTCATAATTCACCTAAATTTAAAGATTGAAAAAGCTGTGATTTGCCACAAAATAGGTATAAGAAAGATGTTTTGCGCACGTTTTCTGTAATGTGTTTTCGAATTTATAAGGAAATCACAAATCAGTACAAAAATGCATACCACTTAAATAGTCATTTTCGTGGCATGGTTTTTGAAGTTGATCTGTTAGAAGTTTGCATAAAAACGTATCTCTTGATGTTACTAAACTATGTTGGGACCGCGTTCCACGGTAATCGACGTTATAATCCTGCCTACGTAATATATTTTGATCAGAAACAGAATTTAAGAATTTATGTCAACGTTTTATGAAATAGAATTGCGAAAATTCCCATAGCAGTATTCTGAAGACCAGTTGGGGACATCCGATTGATTTCGATAAATTATCGTCAGGCCAGCACATTTATACGGGAACGGGGTAGAAGTAAAACATGTCAGTGATTACAGGAATCAATCAAGTTTCGTCTTAATACATAGGCAGAGTGTGGCAATAGGGAGAATGGAGGGAAATGGGTTCAAAATGGCCTAACTGCGACTTAAAGAACTAGGCAGCGCTCAAAAGTCATTTACCTGGTACAGTGATCTGGCCATCTCTCATACGTGATCTTAGCTCAAACAGGAATTCCTATGGGCTATTATCCAGGTTTTCACACCACAAAAATTGAAATTCGGGAGCGGCTGAATTCATTCATCAAGCAAATGGAGGTCGTATATTCTTTTAAATTCAAACATTCGCAACAGAATGTGGAAACCATTAAGACTGTGAAGCCGTCATCTCTTAATAATCCTTATTCTTTACGAAAAACCTTATCGGCCCATGTAAGACAGTTGAAGTTTTAAACAAAAATGGGCTGCCCTAAAATTTTAAGAGAAACTACATAGAGGGAATGGGGACATGGGTTCGAAATGACCTAGCTGCGATTTAAAGAACTAGATAGCGATCAAAAAGACACTTACCTGGGCTATTATTCAGGTTTTCATACCACAAAAAGTGAATTTCGGGATCGGCAGAAGTCATTCATCAAGCAAAATGGAGGTCGCATATTCTTTTAAATTGGAACATTTGCAGCAAGACGTGGAAGCTTTTACGACTGTGAAGCAGTCGCCTCTTAACGATTCTTATTCTTTCAGGAAAACTTGATCGGTCCATGTAAGACGGTCGAAGTTTTCATCAAAAAGGGCAGCCCTATAATTTATAGAACCCAATAAACTCCTGACTGAAATCATTAAACATGTTTTTTATTTGAAAAAGTTACGCGCTGGAGGCTGGAAAACGGATCACGCGAGAGACTGCGCGATGGCGAGTCGACTTTGAACTAGGCGTTTTCCGGCAACGTGCGCAAACTGCAATGCTACTCAGATAACTATTTAAGTACTGCCTATACTTCAGCTCATTTTTTCCCATAAACAATCCGACGCGCTTCAGTCTATCACGGTGCGCTAAAACCCTGCCATCGAACAGAATAACCCAGACCTCACAGTCAGGCCAATGTGTGTTTGGAAGGCGTAGCCGACTGTTGGAGCGACGTATGACCGCAGTGGCTCCTTCTTAAGGTCCCCCCTTGTTGAACAAAATCCTGGTCAGTGTGTGTTTTGGACTTGGAGGTGTGGCGGTACGCCCAAGCGCGGGTTTTGACCGCGCCAGCTACCTGCGTTCTCTCACCCCTCTGGTTTTCTTAACTATGTCTTGACGTCAAGTTCGGGTGATAGTGGGGGAGAGAGTGCGTTAGATGCTGAACAAGTCTGCTATTACTTTAAACCAATTCACGAACGTGTCACCGTCCCTGCTTTTGCCCTGCTGTAAAGAACACGGCGGACATCGTCGAAATCGAGGGCTAGCAATCACCTGCGCCTTTACATTATTCGCTTGCTCCCTTCATTTTATGAATGCAATATGTGCCTTGCGCCAAACTCCAGGAAATCAACTTAAAGGTTTACTTAATGTTGAGAGTTAACGTTGGGATACCAAAATTAGCAACCTGTGGGGTTTGGTGAAAGCTTTCCTACAGCATGGGAGTTCTTATTTCTTATTTCCAAACAAAAGTGTCCACGAGACGCACAGTTTACGAAATTATGCAATCAACTAAAAAATTGATTGAGAGAATCATTTGATTGTTCCTGCGGCAGGTCCAACAATCGAGTTGTGCAAGTCCTGCCTAAAATCATCTTTCTGAAAAAAGTCGGAAAAAATTTCGGTTCATGTTTAAGGATATTTTGTCAACACGAAAAGAGCATCAAACGACCAAAGCAAAATATGGATGTTCAGTAGGCGGTGCCGGGGATGTTGGTAATTTATTTATAAGCGTCCTCCCATTCAGAATGTCATTTTAGTGGAAAAAGGCTCAGCAGTCTTTCATGTACTGATAACTATCACAGACCACACCTGCGCACTTTCGCGTTTTCTCTCGGAAAGAGGCCATTAATCAACGTGGGAATGTTCATAAAAGTAGTCTTCAGAAGGTTAAAATTGTTTTTCCCGACCACCTAAACCAGGCAGGAGAAACTGGTGATTATCGTGGTGTTTTCATGAAGGCAGGAGCACTTTCGGATTTGAAAAACTTGTATTTGTAAATTTTTAAACTTTCATTCCTGAAACGCATAAGCATAACCAGAAGTTGTTATCTTAAGTTAAAACAATGTCCACTTCCGGACTTGAGTATTTCACTAGTAACTGCCACACGAGACATAAATTCCACACATGTGCGGCCTTTTTGCAGATTATGCACTTTTAAGACGCGAAAAGCGATGATATTACAGTGAAATTAAAAATATCTTACAATCTAAAGGGCCATCATTTGTGCATTCACGATGAGAAACTGAGGCCTAGCAGTCGACAGATAAAACGATTTTCATCGGATAAAACTTCTTTTACACAAAACGTCCCCATCAATGTCCTCAGCTTCGAAAAACCAAATCCACAGATGACAGATCGTAGTTAAATGCTACGTAAAATTTATCCTATTTTGACAATTTTGATGATAGCAATTACTGGAATTGTCCTCCCGGACGACTGATTGGGCACGTTGGTGACATTTTCAGAATAATTTTTACACAGTGATTTCGGAAATTTCTGCATGAACATCTGCTTTAAGGGCGTGCCTATTAACGTGGCCTACCCATTCCTTTTAACTGTATGTTAAGCAGATGTCTTTTGGCTGATGTATGAGATGTCCGAATTTTTCTCGAAGTTATGCACTTATGCTAAGACTGACGTGTCCACAGTTGTGTGCGTGTCATTCGTAATCCAGTTATTCTAGTCCACAGCCAGACTCTGAATCCACCATGAACCCTTTAATCAATAAATCAAAATTATTCTTGCGTTAATTAAGTGAATCATGGGCAGCGTAAAAACGAAACTAGCCTATTTTAGGCCCCACCTATCACCCCATTAAAGATCAAGCAGTTGATTGGCTGCCCTGTTATAACGACCGCCGGGGGCGAGTTGATTAGAGGATTACCTAAGGGGATATTTCAATGTTGTCAATGTTTGACTTAAGTTGATTTGCTTTATTGATCGGGCTTTCTTGTGTTTTGGGGCTTCCTCAACAAGTTCATCACTATTCCTGCTATATTCCTGTGCTTTGTTTTCGTTGGATGTTGATACTACAGTAGATGGGCTAACTCATGAAATGCCATCCGAAATTCCGAAATGCGTTTTCGTTTCGAAAAGATTAATTAGGCAGGGTTGTAAAACGAATCATCTTGCAACATAATTCTATAATAATTCA
The DNA here is from genome assembly GCA_902702965.1 of Spirometra erinaceieuropaei. Taxonomy (NCBI): domain Eukaryota; kingdom Metazoa; phylum Platyhelminthes; class Cestoda; order Diphyllobothriidea; family Diphyllobothriidae; genus Spirometra; species Spirometra erinaceieuropaei. The sequence continues at coordinate 326,107 of CACRXP010000501.1, forward strand.
GTTACCACGGGATGCCGGCTTCCGGATGAACTTCGTTTCGGCTGCATGCAAAAACTACACTCTGTAAAAAATAACTGCTGAAGTAGCATGAATTTTTCTCATTGATTTTAGATGTCCCTAAATGTCCAATTATATTTCACGGAAAACATGCATAAAAATATTCATTCGTTCGCTTGTTCAGTAGCAAAATTGCCTCGTCTTACAATTTGTACTCGAAGGAGGTACATAATTCGATTTTTAAAATGTTTCTAATTGTGGGACTTTTAAATACTGTGACATGGCCATTCATAAATCGTCATGTCACTGTATTTACCAATGTGGCTTGTAAAGTTAACAAAACGGATCAAACCCACTGCTTAATTTTATAAACCCTATATGGTCCCCTTTATTACCGTAGAAATATCTGTAGTTTTCCGTGTGCGGAAAAAATATGGCTTTTAGTTTGGAAACCCCGAATCCAAGTGAAACTGTAGAGCGGATTCAAAATTATTCGGGAATTGGAAACGTTTTATAAAACCGAATTATGCCCTTACTTCGAGTATAATATTGGAAGAAGACGTAAATGTCTACGGAATGAGCGAATGAATAAATGCTGTTGCGCATGTTTTCCATGAAATCTAATTGAAAATTTAGGGACATCGAAAATAAATGAGAAAAATGTATGCTACGCTAGTAGTCCTTTTTTAACAAAGTATACTTTCTACATGGAGCCGGAAGGAATTTCGCCCGAAAGCCGGCATCCAGAGGTAATTGAACAATTATAGAATTATGCTGCAGGGTGATTACTTTTACAACCCTATTTTATTAATCTTTTCGAAACGACAATGCATTTCGAAATTTCGGTTGACATTTCAGGAGTTAGCCCACCTACTGTGTTAGCGATATGGAAATAGATATTCTCGTACTGCAGGTGGCCTTTCGCTGAATTTGGAGGGAGTATGAAACCACCCGTCATTCAGGGACCGTCTGTTCAAGTGTCCTGTCTGCTATGCCCGGATGGGCAAACAATGGTTCTCGCAGTCTGGTGCACGCTGGCAGCTCTCTGGCACCTGGTTCTCTGTCGCTGGATACGATGACGCTCCGGTTAGGTACACTGGTCGCGAGCATGGTTGCCCAGTAATCCTCGTCATCTTTCTGACCCGCTGTCGTGTTGCTGTTGTTGGTTAAAATCCTGGTCAGTTGTGTGGACCAGGTGGGTGTGGAGTGGTGCGCCAAGGCGCAGGCCCAGCCGCGCCATCCACTTGCACTGTCTCCCACCTCCGGTCTTTTTGACTGTGTCTTGACACCGGGTCCGGATGGAGAGAGGGAAGAGAGAGAGTGTGGTCGATGCTGCGCAAGTCTACTATCACTATAAACTAATTCACCACAAGTCACCGTCCCTGCTTCACTATGCTGTGAAGCACACGGTGGACATCGTCGGAAACGATGATCAAACTGTTGATCGAGCTCATTACATGTATGTCAAGATTCTGAAGTTCGCTTATGATAAGGAAGGATTACTGAGGTGACGTTTTAATATTGATTGCTGTTTGGCATAATCCTATAATAATTCAGACTCGCAAGGACGTCGGCTTTTGACTAAGCTTCTTTACATTTTCCCGTAAAAGCTGCATTTTGCAAAAAATGGCTACTACAATAGTATGCATTTTCCAAAATGATTTTCGATGGCCTTTCAAATTCAAATATATTTCGTGAAAAACGCGCACAAAAATATGCCTTCTTTGACTCATTCGGTGGCGAATTTCATCGTTGTCAAATTGTATACTTAAAACTGCCAAGAAATTTTGCCTCTATTAAAATAAAAGTGACATTCCTGACATGTCATCTGAAGAGAGGTCCGGTCGCCGGACTTGATTCCACTCAGGACGTGCTTCCAACAGAGATTTAGAAAACCAGCAGATAGAGGGAGACACGTATAAACATCCGCAAATCAAAATATAGTTAGGAAAATGTTGGGCCCACGTTGTTAGGAGGTATTTCTAGAAACAGTGTGTATACCGAGGGACGCGGGACTGACTTGCCTTTGTTGTCCTGAAGCGGTGATCTCGGATCTATAATTGCCGATAGGACGGAGGGCCGTGGCTCAGCTTATCGGCTGTTGAACACTATGAATGGCTGTTTCTCGGACCCCTTTTTCGATTCTCCCGCATTGAGTTTTAACGTGTGGCCAGCTGGGTGATGACTGTTAAGTCAGAAACGGTCAGTCCTGTGCCACAAATTACTTGCACCGACAATCTGTAACTATTGGCTGCTTGGTGTCATGCGATTACCTGCGCAGGTTCTCGACTGTTTCTCCAACACAGGGTGGGATTACCTCAGTGGCGTGTTCCGATGAAAACATGTCGGCGAACACCACTTAGATGTGGTGTCTCATATCCCTGACTGCGGTGAGCAGTGAAAGAACTTGCAGCGCAGCAAGTGTATCAGTGATCATCTGAACTCGATCCAGCTAGCCAGGTCTCTCAGGCTTGGCGTGTGGCTGCTGAAGACGTCAGATGGGCCCGAAACGAGAGTTTTGACTTCTGCCCAGTTTGCCAGTTATTCCTGTAATCTGCTAAACTGCCTTTGATTGACAATCACTGTCTGCCGTGTCAGCCCCAAAATCCGAGCCAAAAGTAGGTTTACCAGTCTAATGGCCTGAATAAGGCCAAAGCTTCGACGGTGGCTGGGAGGGGGGGAGGTGTACTGAAGTTAAGACAGCTCACCCATGTCATCCCTCCTCGACTTGTCATAGTCACTTAGACGGACGGTGAAGACGAGGACAGGGGAGAGCGCGAGGGGAGACGGAAGGTTTGCATGCCTTCACTTTCCCGAAAAACCTGCCAGGCGAGGACTGTCAGGCGCGAAGCGCGGTGTCAAGCACAAAAGGTCCGGTTGTCTCTGTCAGCGCAGCGCGAAAACAACCACACCAGCTGTGACAACTTCAACGCCCTCATCGGGGTGGTCATCATTGAAGACGGTTGAGGTTGGGCCACCTCTGACAGCTGGTTTTAAGGTCTGATAGGACCCACCCGCTGCTGACACTCAGGACCGAGCTCGGTTCGGTCGCTTCCTAACCTCAAGCAGGCGAAGGGGGGAGATGAGCTTGGATGGAAGGGAGGTCTATAACTGGCCGTTGCTGTTTTCGACACCGAAAGATGCTTCGTGCTCAAGGTAGAAGTAGGGGGAGGGGGGGAAGAAGGAGGAGGGGGAAGATTTCCCTGGACAGACGCGCAGCTTGCTGTAGTATATATCAATTACAATTTTTAATGAGACATGTAAAAGCTAAGAGAATTGACAGTCGGTGAATGAAATTTAAAGTTATTAGAGCGTGGGACGAGCAGGTGCGACTGAATTCAAATCAGAAATGTCACATCTGTCTACGCTCGCCCCCACTTACATGTATGAACCGCGGATGTGTCAACGTGTCAGTTTCCCAACAGAGATTTTTTAAAAGCCCTCATGTCTAATTAATTGACTGGTTACCTGCAAAAAAGACGGTTTCTTAAGGTAGATTAAATTTTGGATTGAGACAACGTGTATGGACTGCTAGGCATTTCTTGGGGAAGACTCCATGTCTGCGATCGGAATTGACTGTGTGGTCTCTGCCGTGCTGATATATGCCGCAAAACACACCTGCGCACTTTTGTACGATTCTTTTTGGAAGAGACCTTTAGTCAGTGCGGAGAGCGTCTCCAAAAGCAGTCTTCGCAGACCGGAAAATCAGTCTTTTTGACCACCTACACAGGTAGGAGAAGACGCGACTAACCACGCCGGTTTGACAAAACAGAAGCGTTTTCGGCTGGAAAAACCTCTCATTGTAAACTTTTTAAAAGTTTTTCTACCAACTCAACTTGCGTGCATGTAGTATGATGTACTTTATGCTGTCTGCATTCAGATATGATATCTTGGCCGTCGCTGTCGACGATGTATACCGTGTGCTCCATAGCAAGGTGATGCAGGCATGGTGACTTGTGCGTGGGTTAGTTTATTGTGGTAGTAGACTTGCACAGCATCTACCGCACTCTCTCCGCCTTACTCCCTACATGGACCAGGTGTTAAGACAGAGTTAAAGGACCGGAGGCGGTGAAGGGCGCAGGTGGGTGGCGCGGTCGGGCCCGCACCTTGGCGCCCCATTCCACACCCCCCCCTCCCCGGTTCACACAACAATTGATCAGTATTTTATCCAACAATAACCACGGCACGACTGGTCAGAGGACGAGGATGACTAGGCGGCCATGCTTATCACCTCTATACCCAGCGGGTGCGAAATCGCACCTGCCGGCAGGGAGCTAGGTGTCAGAGAACTTCCAGAGCATGCCAGCCTACGAAAGCCATGGTTTTCTGATACTGGCATAGCAGGCGCTTTCAGACCTTAACTGAATTCGAATAATGTCCAAAACAGAGACAGAAATGACAACTTAATTGGCATTCATTTTTCGCACTCATTTTCGATGGGTTTATAAATTCAAATATATTTTGTAGAAAACATGCACAAAATGTGCTTTCTTTTACGCATCTGCTAGCAAAACACGTCTTCTTCACACTTTATCCTGGAAGAGAGGAAGTATTTAGGTTTTGAAAAGTTTTCAAATTTCCGAATAGTTTTGAGCCAAATCAGCCGCTACATTAGCGGTCAACGATTTCATTATAAGTAGCGTATACTTTTTTCGTAGGGAAAATTATATATAATGCATATATATGAATATAAGAAGAAAATATGCAGATTTCATAAAATTCCCAATGGGTACGGACTATGTCGTATACTTCAATAGAAGCATTAATAAACAGACAAGCAAGATGCTGCGTAAATGGGCATCTCGAGGTCCGAAGAAATCTCATAAGTAAAGCTTTCTTATCATTTAATGATACTTTTTCTTCAAGTTTACAGTATGAAGAAGACATAAATTGCTAGCAGGTGAGAAAAGAAAGCGCATTTTATGCATATTTCCTACAAAATATCTTTGAACTTATAAACCCATAGAAAATCACTGTGAAAAATAAATGCCAATTAAGTAGTCATTGTTTGCAAAGTATACTTTCTACGGGAGGTCGAGAGGAATAGCATTCATAAGCCAAAATCCCGGTAAGTCTGACATTTAACGGGATTATATCGCGTAGCAAGTAATATTGCAACTCCAACTAATTAATTCTTTCAAATCGTAAACAAATTTCATAATCTCGGCCAACTTTTCGTGAGACCGGGCGCTGATGTTATATGCATATAGCCGTTCCCTACGTAGACACACGTCGCGTTTCGCTGCCAGCTAAGCAAGAGCATGTTTTCCTATCAACACTGATGAATGAGCGGGCATCGTACGGTCTGAAAAATCTCATAGTTAATAAGTTTCCTCAAACCGAAATATACTCTTTCTTTGAGTAAAAATATGAAAAAGACATGATTTGCTATCAAAAGACTAAAAGAAAGCACGGTTTTGTGTATGTTATCTATAAAATATATTTGAATTTATGAACGCATCTCAAATTAATATGAAAAATGATTTTTTTGCAAAATGTAACTTCTCCGGGAGGTTAGAAGGGAAAGCATTCAAAAGCCAAAATTCCCGTAAACCTGAACTATAACGAGATTATACCGCGTAACAATTAATATTGCAAGTGCGTTGGAGTGGACTATTTTGGTCCGTTCATAGTCAAACGCGGAAGATATTCGGAGAAACGCTATGGTTGTGTGTTTAGCTGCTTACAGACGAGAGCCGTTCATCTTGAGATAGCCGCCAGTCTGACCACGAATTCTTTTGTTCAGTATCTTATTAGATTCGTGAGTAGACCCGGACGTCCCACTGACATCTACAGTGACAACGGAACCAATTTTGTTGGAACGGTAGCAGAACTCCGAAAGGACTTACACAATTGGGACCAAAAGAGAGTGTCGGACCAACTGCTAACTCTAGAAGTACAGTGGCATTTTAGCCCACCCGCTGCCAGCCATCGGGGAGGCATCTGGGAACGAATGATCAGGTCTCTACAACGGATTCTTCTTGCTTTCTGTAAGGAGCAGTGCCTAACTGACGAACAGCTCGGCACCCTCTTCGTGCAGGCTGAACGTATATTAAATAATAGACCGCTTGTCCCGCTAACATCAGACAGCAACGACTTGGAACCGCTTACCCCGAATAGCTTATTGTTGATGAGAAACTGTCCAGTGCTGCCTTGCGGAGACGAATTGATGGCACGGTACCACGTTGGACGGAAACAAATACACTACCTCGCTGGCGTGTTCTGGAGACGATGGGTAAAAGAATATCTCCCAAGTCTACAGAAAAGAACAAAATAGACAAGAGAAGCCGCGGAACTGAAACCAGGTGATGTTGTTTTTGTTTCTGGGAAGCGCACACCTCATGAGAATTGGCCTTTGTTAGTAATCGATACGTGCGAAAGGAGTCGCGACGGTCTAATTTGGACGGTATATACTAGAAGGGCGGCGGTCTCTTAAAAAGGGGCGCTAGAAAGATTTGTCTACTTGAGGGTCAGAGCAGCCGTATACCTCCAAACGCGTAGATCGTTTACAAGAGCCGGACGTAGAGAATTGGCGGGCGGTGTTGTATTCAGCTGGTCAACTCTTGGAATTCTCCACTCCCTCCTCTCAAGTGCTTCTATATTTGGCCCCTGTTGACATTCCCTTCCCCTTTTTTGTAACCTTTTCTCGAGCGTGATCGGCGTTCTTTTAATTAACTAGTTTTGTATTCTGACCTTGAGCTGGGAATTCGATTTGCTTGAACAGTAACAAAGGAATTCTTTGTCTAGGGTATCCATTGTTGAGTACTGTAGAATTCCTTGCCAGACTAATGACGCGTATATACACCAAAATCTGTTTTGGCTTGAATGCGTCACTCGCCTGGCAAGGAATTCTACACCCACCTATTTAATGCTTTCAAGTCGTAAACGAATTCCAGAATCTCGGTCAACTTTTCATGAGATCGGGTACTGATGGTGTATTTACATAGCTATTTCCTGTGAAGACACACATCTTTTGTCTCTGCCAACTAGTCGAAAACATGAGTTCCCGTTTCACCTTTTTAAAACTAATATTGTCCCTAAACAGATCAGTATTTTCTGCAACACTTTCGTGCCCTCTGTTCGTATTGAGGGCCGTTCATTTTAACTAGGCCCTTCATGGGTGACGTTGGGCTAGTTTGCAAAAACGCAAACTTGCCTTCCGCCTTTTATAAAATTATTATTATTTATTTTTGAGGATTTGGGTGGGTTCACTCATTTTCGTCGTCGATATTTTGTCACTTTTGACTTTTCCATTTTTATCGGTTATGAACACACTCGAACTAATGATATTTAGTATTCAGCTCAGGATTTTCTTTTGTCCATTTTTTCCATGTTTCCCTATGGTGTCTTTGAGGAGAAAGGACTATCTGGATGGTGTTTTGACACGGAAAATCGTTCAACATAATCCCCATGCATTTATTCACGGCAGGATAAAGGTATGTATTTTTTACTTATATTCTGTGTCTTCACATATATTTGAATAAATTTTATAGAAAGGGTTAACCAAAATATTTTTCTTAACTTATTTGATGAAACATCCTACCTCCCTTAAAGTTTTTAATTAAGAAGAAGTATCTTTCAGTTTTAGAAAACTTTTTTAAATTCCTGAATCGTTTTGTATTTCGTCCACATCTGCACTTGCATTTAAGGTTTCCGAACTACATACTGTGCATTTCTCTGCGGTAATTAAAAGATAATGTTGTAGGTCCATGAAATTTCGCAACGGCTATAGAGCATGCAATTTGAAGAAGAAGTAATCTGATACCAAATGAGTACAACAAAGATATTTTCGTCTAAGTTCTGTATAAAACATATTTTGATTTATAAGAGTCTCGGAAACCAGTGAGAAAAATCCACACCACTTAAGTTGTCATTTTTTGCAGACGCCTGAAAAGGTCACAGAATTGTCTTGCATGAGAATCAATACTATAACATCGTCTAAGTAAGCTTTTGTAATCGGAAACGAATTGGAGAATTCAGATTAATATCGCACAAGGACTCTAAGCAATAATCAAGTAGTAATCGTGAAGTTTCAGGTCGCTTGTGCCGTCATCAGCCGAAAGGAATAGCGGAGAGGTGAGATTACTGCAGACACCCCCGAGAGGAGCCAAGTATCGCGTTACAAAATACATAAGGTGAAAACCGATATGGAAACGGAGGTTTTAATGGCCAGTTCTGACTTACTAATTGTCTTCAGACAGCCCTGTCTCTGTCGGTAATCTCCCTAGGCCATTTGTGCAGTGAGTGGTCTGACACTGTCGACGGATGCGAAGTGACGATGCTATGTGAATGGACATTGCTCGGTCTTAAAAAATCTCATTATTAGAAACTTTTTAAAATCTAATTATACTCCATTTTCGTGTATAAACTATGAAGAAGACCTGATTTTTTACTAATTGACTGAAAGAAAGCGTATTTCCGCTCATGGTTTCCATAAGATATATTTGAATTTGCGAGACCATTGAAAATCAACGGGAAAAATGATACATTGAGAAAACTTTCGCAAATCAATTAGATATCATTCGGTCTTGGAAATCAACGCCCAGAGGGATAAACATTGGGCTGGACCAAAACACTCCTCCGGTTTATCGCAGATCAGAGTTTTGGTAATCGAAAGCAGACAATCAAAGAAGGAGGAAGAGGACTGATGTCAGGAACACCTCAGAGGGCAATGAGACTATCAGAGGGCACATGCATCACGACTAGAAGGGCGATGCGACTATCACCCAACTCAGTAAGCTCTAGACGCACTAGGCGAAGACAGATGATGGGGAAATGGCTGAAAAGTGAAAGGATAAAACACACAATTAGGCGACCACAATGTTGCAATTATTACCCTTCATAGAGAACGGGCCATAAACTGCGGCAAAAGCGGCAGAGGCCAAGCACCCCCTCCACTCTCCCCCCCTTCCATTCATCGTACAGCCGATTTGTTGCCGCTTTCTCTTCGCCCTTCTCGGTACATTTGTCGACACACATGTCCGCTGAGAGTTTGAGAGGCGTTGCGCTGTAGGAGGGGGCTGGGGAGTCTGGGGAAGGTGGTGGCGGCGACATCGGCGGCGGCGGCAGCGGACTTGCCGGCGTGTATATGTGGTAAGGCGTGGCGCAGGAAAACTAAAGCATTTTACTGCCGCCGAACCTTTAAGCATCCTCTCATCGTCATCACAACCATCAGCATTATCGCCAACCCCTGCCCCCCCATAGGCATTATCATAATCACTAGCATCTGTGTCAACTTCGACATATTGTGTGTGTGTGCTCGCACGCCGGGTTGGTCATGCGTCAGAAATGGGTGTGCGGGAACGAAAAAAGCGTTTTCCGCGTCGAGTGAAAAAGAACAGCGGCGGTTTTGAGAAACCTTTGTGTTTGTGTGTGCTCGCTGGCGCGCGTACCGGCAAGCAAGCCCGGAGACGACGTTTGACGTTTTTCGCCAGGCTAATCGGCTGCCGACAGCGCTGAGGCTGAAGACTGCTCAACCCGTCGCTCGTCGTCTTTCCCGCCGCCGTCGCAGTCGCCTCCTGCCCCTTGCTGTTTCCTCTTCACATTCGAATACACTCGCGGATAGGAGAAATTTCGGATCTGTGTTCTAAAGAAAGGCTGACGGAGGGAACAGGTCCGACGACGTACACGGAGTCCGCTGGAATCCCTTTGTCAGAACTTTAAGACAAAATCATGCCGGGTTGAATAGTTTCATTTGGTGTTCACAGCGGCAAAAGACCGCAGTGGATATTAGGGTTAACAAACATGTCCGCCAGCCTTTCTGCTGGCCAGCTACTCTCGCAGTATCGCATTCATAGACGTCGAATGGCCATTGTAATGTTGCAGGATAACACTCCTGTCCCCCGCTCAAAGGAAGTATGATTCCAACTCAGTCTACGACTATAATCTAATATTTTAGACCACAGCCAGCCTCTCTGCCTGCGGCCTTCGAAGCATTTTTACTCCCGCCAGCAGCCCGGACCTAAGTCCTATAGAAAATGTTTTTGCACTAATCAAGAGAAATTGGGACAAGGCAAGGAAACATACTTCTATGGGACAGAAGTTGACAGTTTGTTTAATAATTACATAGGCCAAACCACCATAGACAACTTGGTAGTCTCCATGCCCTCACGCCTTACAGCAACTTTAAAAGCTAAGGGACAATCAACAAAGTATTAACACGTATTTGTTACTGTCTTTCATTTTTTGTCGTTTTGTGAAATTTCCCTTCTCTGCTGACAGTTATGTTAGACCCTAAATAGTTGGCCTGTCATACAGTCAATTTTTTGATTTGGTGGTTTTTCCTAAAATACTTCATTTCTAAGTCAATAAATAATACTTTATAAACCAAACTATGCCTTGTTTTGAAGCTCGGTCGTACATTTAACGCAGTATAACTTTCGTGGATGCGGGGTGGCAGTGTCGTGGGCTACAGCGATCTAAGTTCATAGTTCGTGTCATTTCATCAGATAGGTCACGAACTGTACGTATGCTTTGAGGGAGACTATACAACCGATCTACACAGTTCTTAATTTGGGTTAAAGCACTCGCTGCGTGGTCACTAACTATGCGTGACCTCGATTTCGTGAATATGAGATTCTTTTTGCCGGAAATTAAAGTCATTAAATTAGACACTTTTTAGTAGTACTTAGAAGTACCCTTCCGCTAATAATCATCCCCCTAGACCGACAGTTCGACCGTCGTACCCGGCGATGTCCACCGTGTGCTCCACAACCAGGTGGGAGCAGGGATGACGATTTGCGCGTGAATTAGTTTAAAGTGACAGTAGACTTGCGCTGCATCTACCGCACTCTTTCCACATCCCCACCTGAACCCGGTGTCAAGACAGAGTCAGGAAGACCGGGGCGAAGGAGAGCGCAGGTAGACGGCACGGCCGGGCCCGCATCTAGGCGTGCCACTCCACACCCATGGCAGAGAACAAGCACTTGACCAGGACTTTTCATCAACGAAAACAATGGGAGGGTGGCAGGGATCTCAGTTGGCGCGAAGTGCGCCGGCAAATGGGCCTGCACCACACCCCGAATGTTGGCATTGGCTATAGTGCGCATTTCGACAACACCTGCCAGAATCCTTTATGTCCCCCCCCCTGTTGTTCGAGCGCATCTGTTGCTTGGCTCGTTTTGTGGGCACATCTCCCCAGACCACAGTGTGGAGCAACGTCCGTCTCTGAGGGTCATCTAAAACAGCGTGCATGGTTACTTTTGTGTTCGAATTGACTCAATATGCTCTGAGGCTGCTTGCAAACGCCCACCGTTGCTTACTTAAATGTTCTGTACAAAAAAGAAACTCGCTTTGCAAACTAGACAGAATGAAAATCTGCAACTGTTGAACTACCGAAAGCTTGCATCGAGAAGTTGCCTGCTCAAAACGACCTTGTTACCGCGTTACGCTTGGACAGACAAGAATGCATAACATAATTGTCGTGTGACTTTAATCAAAACCTATTATACACCCGTACATTCGTTACCTCCGTCTGTCTGAGGATGGATTCAAGCGGAAATCAAAAACTTTAGGTGAGTGACACTCGTGTCTGAGAGTTCGAGTCTCCTTCCTTGCATTGTTCCCTGGATCTGAGTTTCCCTTTCCACCAACGGTTTACGCTAAGTGTCAGTAACGCAAGGGACTTTAGTTCACATTTCCAAGGAACGTATCCCAGCTTACCTGCGGCCATGTTCCACAAGTGACAGGGAAGTATGACAAGATGACGCGCGATCGACGCGAATTTTGGAACTTTGTTGAGGGCAAGCCAGTTTTCGCATTTGAACTGCTATTCGGCCTGACAGTTCGACCGTCGCATCCGACGATGTCCACCGTGTGCTCTACAGCAGGGTGAGAGTAGGCACGGTGGTTTGTGCGTGAATTAGTTTAAAGTGAGAGTGTACTTGCGCCGCATCTACCGCACTATCACTTCCCCACTTCCCACCTGGACCCAGTGTAAAGACGGAGTCAAGAAGACCGGAGGTGGGGGAGGGCGCATGTAGATGGCACGGTCGAACCCGCACCTTGGCGTTCCACCCTACGCCCCCCCCCCCCGGTTCACACATCAAATAACCAGGTTTTTGATCAACAACAACAATGGGGGGATGGCAGAGTTCCAGTGTGCGCGACGCACGTCAGCAACCGGGTCCGCCACCGCATCCCGAAATACTGTACTTACTTGTACTTGATACGGCTGCGATCATGCCTGATCTAGCCGGCCCCGATGATGTCCCGGACTGTACCTCTCCACGCGTGACGATCCGCGGCAGCAGATCCAGACAGCTCAACCCATTCCCTTCGCCAACGACAGAGACCGAATACCGAAGGTCCAAGAACCAGCTCCGTGTCTTGACGAACTGCGTCGAGCCAGGTTTTGAACTGACCCCCTCTTCGACGCCTCCAATGGGGCAACGGTGCCGGATCGAGGGCAGTAACACCGAGCTCCTGAGGTGGACGACGAAGAACATGCCCGAAGCACTTCAGTCGTCTTTCTTGGATGGCCTGAGATATCCTTGCGATGCTGTCGCAGCGAGTGCGGGCTGTCTCATTTGAGACGAAGTAGGTGAGCTTCACTCGAAGGATGGTCCCCAAGCAGTGATGGTCAAATACCTCCAGTTTTCGCTCATCCTGCACGCGCAAAGCCCAGCATTCACAACCGAAATGCTGGCATTTGTTGTGGTACGCAAGGCGGATAACGCCTGCCAGGATCCAATATGGCTCCCGTTTTAGTCCAGCGCATCTACTACGTGGTCCGTTTGAGGAGACACACATACGTACTGCATGACCCTGATTTTTGCCGCATGACAATTCCGGGGACACAGAGCAATAGTATCAGAAAATAGGAAGAGCTTTTAACGATCACAAACTGGCAGCCGAAATTCTCACCCCGCCATTGTCTGCATTTACAAGAAACTTGGTGATTAATACTTCCTCACTGTGGGATGTGGACTTGCGTGGCATCTATTGCACTCTATATTTTCCACTTCCTACCTGGACTTTGTGTCAAGGCAAAGTCAAGCAGACTGGAGACAGGCGCAGTCGAGCCCGCACCTTGGCACTCCACTCTTCACCCTCTGTCCCCCACAACAAACGACCAGAATTTTAACCAACAACAATATCAACAACGCCACAACGTGTCAGAAGAACGAGAATGACTGGGCGGCCAAGTTCACGCCCTGTATACCCAGCGGGAGCGCAAACGCATCTGCCGGCAAGGAACCAGGTGTCAGAGAGCCGCCAGCGTGCACCAGGCTGCGAGAACCATGGTTTGCTGATCCTGGCAAAGCAGACGCTTACAGACCTTCAGGCCCTTCAGACCTTCACGTGACCCTGATTTTGCCTTGGCTGTCCCCCTCAAGGCTGGGTAACCAAACAGTCGTCGACCGAGTGGCACACAGACCGGAGGCAACCATCAGGCGTCTGATCATGAAACCGAAAGACCCACTGCCACGGCTAGAAACGTCTGGAGTCGTTTATCGGATCTGGTGCAGTTGCGGACAAAGCAACTACGTCGGAGAATCCGGAAGACAGCTCCGAACGAGAATGGCCGAACACGCGGCAGCGGTGCGCAGAAATGGCGCCAGCTCTCAAGTTGCAGCTCATTCGACGAGATCCGGCCACACATTTAAATTCGATGAGGCCGAAATTCTCGCAAGAGGTGACAACCGAGTGAGCCGGGAGCTACTGGAATCATGGTTTACTGCCCCCCAGTCCATCAACAAGTGCAACGATCTTCCCATTCCATACTCCGTACTGAAACTTCGCCTAGGCGGAGTAACAAGCCATGCGGGGAGCGCAGAGGTGAACACTTTTCCCAACACCGGGGTCGGTGCGTCAGATGGTCGAGCCATCATCACGCCAACATCCAACGCACGTGATGAAATTGCAGCAATTATCGACTCGAATGTCGGCTATCAAGCAATGATCACACAAGTGTGACAATCCCGGATGAAGGGGGAGCCGTGAATGTTCATAGGTATGCGGTAGCATGGCTGCTGCATCCTATAAATACCGCAGCCCCTTGTGCAACAACCACCCGTTTCTGCTCTTTTGTCTCTGATGATGGATTCGAGTAGGAATCCGAAACGTCAGGCTAATAAAGCTCTTGTCCCGGCGATCTTGTCTCCTTCTTCAATATCAACAGCGCCACAACGTGTCAGAAGGACGAGAATGACTGGGTGGCCGTGCTTAAGCCCTGTATACCCAGCGGGAGCGCAAACGCATTCTTCCGGCAGGCGACCACGTGCCAGAGAGCCGCCAGCGTCCACCAGACTGCGAGAACCATGGTTTGCTGATCCTGGCAAAGCAGACGCTTGAAGACCTTCAGGCCCAGGCGGGTGGCACGTGACCCTGCATTTGCCTGGCCCGTCAGCCCTCGGGTAACCAAACAGTCGTCGACTGATAGGCCCTACCTATAAGGCACACACACACTCCTCATATGCATGAGAGTGTCACAGATCACTTAAGAAGGAGCCGTGATAGTCTGGCTTTCAGCCCATCCGTCCGTCCCTCCAGACAACACGCACAACTGGACAGACTGCGAGGACTGAGCTGAGGCGATCGTGCAAAATGGCGTTCAGTTTTCTATGATAAGGGTACGAAATGTCGCAGCCAGACTGCTGAGGCCTAACTACCTTTCCTCTTCCTTGGACGTGTTGAATAGTGCAGCAGAAAGCCACAGTCCAACGCATGCCACAGGCGGGCTCGGGTCACATATGTGCGGGAGATATCGCAGAAATAGCGCAGAGAGGAAGTTGAGGGGGTGGTGGGTTATAGTCAGAGTTGGCGAACCCCCCAAGGCCGCCACTTGTGATGCCTTGTGGTCGCTTTGGCCGCGTAAGGGGTGCTGAAAAGCCTGATTCATCCTTTTCTCTCCTGTCCGATCTGGTTGGTCGACTGGATGCAGTTGCTATGAGCCTCCGACGACCGCCTGTCACGCACATGTAGGGGAGTAGCTAAGAACCCAACAGTACTCACCTAACGCAGGCTTCACTCCACTGTAATCCTAAATTCGATCCTTTGGCCAAAGTATATTTGGGGATAACCAAGCCCTGCACCAACGCAGTACTGTAGAAGTTTTTCTCATAAGCATTTACTTGCTGAAGCATATGAATTGACAGACGAAATTATTAACTCACGTGCCAAATTAAAGCCTGAAAGTAACCCTACTTAGAAAAATCTTTGACTGTATCGCGGGAAGTATAGAAGACGACCGGCGAGCACCGGAACGATCAGTTTATGGCACTGAGCTTTTAAACTCCTGAAGGAGCCCACCGTCAGAGATAGCAGTAACAAATGGAAGAACGACAATTAGACGGCGCTGGCCAATCAGTGACCGGTGACGAAAGAGTGGGGATGACTGCGCAAGCCTCTGTACGCCATCGTCAGACCGTTAAATCGATTGGCTGAGCTCTCATCTCAGATCCGGTCACAAGTCAATTTTCAACCTTTTTCTTCTGGTGTAGGCGTGAGAGTGAACTGATGACCAGTTTCGTAAGTGTGGGTAGTCACCTGTGACAGTTCGTCGCTCCGACGCAAAGCAAGTTTATACTCGTGTATGCGTTATCCGAGCATACGTCCAGTTTGACCTGTGTAGTTACAAGTACAGTCTGGACACGAAATGCGATACGCTACCCTGGACTGCTCCTTGAGATTTAACTGGTCTTGAATTTTCGTGACCTTGCTGCGCATGATGGCTTTGGACCGGTGTGTTATTCCAACAGTGCAGCAGTGCGCTTGGCTCCTGAAACGTGTTTGTGGTGGTAGTGCTGTTGCTTTTTGGGTCCTGTGGGAGCGAAAACGTAGGCGGCGACTTTAAACTTCACATCCAAACTGTGCGTCTTTCCTTTGTGAGGGGGCTGTCAATTTTTTAGCTCGACAACGGCACATCTTGAGGCAGGGTTTAGTCAGCAATACAATCCGACTTTCCCATCCGACTTGAACGTAAACCAGAGGTGGCGATGGAGAGTTTCAAAGCATTCCCAAGCGTCCATGTCTGTGGGGGAAACCGCAGGTGCTGGGTTGTGGAATTCATCCAGATAACGTGTCTACTCAACAGTGGTGTTGTAACCTGTTTAGTGATTATGACCCGTGCGTAACGAAGGCCGGAACCTGGTACCGATCGTCAGTCAATCGAACATATCTTAGGAGATAGGAGGAATGTTGCCCTATGTTTTAACTCCATTGTAGTCATTCTCTGGAGGGTCGCGTGACGTTAAATAATCGGCAACTCAAAAGTGGAGCCCAGGGGGATCAAGGGAGCCGAAATGCACGTTTCTGGCTTGTTGGTCTTTAGCAGCCAGTCCAACCCAAACTCCGGGAAAGGAATATGTGAGTGTTTGAGACCAGATTCCTAATTTTTCAAGTGTTCCATCAGTGCCGGACGATTCTGAAGAATACTGGTCTGGATTTGGAGTTGTGATTGACTGAAGAGGACAAATAACCTCGTATTGGCCAGTCTAGCTTCCCTCGCCTTATTAAATATTCCTTCTGGATTATGTTTAATATTCAGAGGCGTGCACTGCAAGGTTACTTCGACTGTTTCGTTCGCTATTGTCACTCGCAAGAAACAAATCCGTCAAACCGGTTTCCAATGATTTAGTATTCCCTCTGATGCAGTTTTCGCTGACTAATCGAAAGGCAGAATGGCGTTACAGTTTCACATACAGCAGATTACGTAATAAGTTAAACTACTAAACGCTCTACGACTGCCTGCGAGGGTTCTAGTATGAGCCCCGAGGCACAACAGAACGAGCATGTTCCGTAACGTGATCGGAAAGCGCCCACTGACATAATTAATATTCCCGATCAAAACCGACAGGACAACGGGCCCGTGGCTCAATGGTAGAGAGTCAAACTCCATGACCGAAGATCCCGGATTCGAATCTCAAGTGATCCACACTTGGGGTTGGGTATGACTGGCTGATGACGACTAATGGCCTCTCCGGTATCCCTTGTCTTTGTCGGCACCACCTGATTTACATCATTCTGCTAGTCGCTGTGCGACTGCCTGCGAGGGTTCTAATATGAGCCCCAAGGCACAACGGAACGAGCATGTTCCGTAACCTGATCGGTGAGCGTCCACTGTCATAGTTATATTATAGTTTTTGAACACCTAGAACGTCGTGCATTTTAGGGATTCGGCTAACCCTTTCAGGAATATGTCTTTTTCTCGTGCAGAATTCATTTCGGAGTAGTTTTACTCGGCCAAATGTTTGCAACCTTGAGCTGAAACTAACGTTACTCTATATTTGGGCAATTCGCTGAGGTAATAACTTTCTCGAGCATAGACGTGCATCAGGACATGTTTTTTCGTAGTGAAAAGCATTTACCTAGGCAAAAAAGATTTATTAAAACAATCATCAGTCAAATGAAAATCGATTGCTTGTCCCGCGTAAATCAGATGAACCAAGGTGTAAATAAACAGGTTATTTTGGCAAAACTAGCCGTTTCCTTGGTTTTTTTGAAATACGGATTTGCAAATTTGCATGATTTTAGGCCTTAAAGATCAGCAAAAAGGTTCATGGGCAATTTTGCATTTTGGCGCAGAGATATTTCCCAGTATTTGTGAATACTGTACAAGTAACCGCGAAGTGGCCGACCATCAATTATCTATTTCAACTTTTGGACATATGGTAAGGTAAAATTTTTGCGGTCCGGTTTCTGTTTAAATATAATGCAGAAACGCAGCGAGCAATGTTTAAGTATTTATACAGCCACTCCGTGGAGTATTTTTAACTATTCAGTAAAGCCTAACAGCAAACAAAGATGACGGAAATGACTACAAGATAAATAGAAAAGTGAGGCTTTTCACCTGACAAACGTTCCAAGTTTTTCTTGGATGGCGTCTCGGAAAAAGGTAAAGTATGTGGACATTCGTCAGTGAAATATTCAAAGAATGTCCGTTTTGAAGGGTTACTTTTTGAAAGAGGGTTTGTTCTACTGACTAAGAACATATCCATGATAAACCTGCGTTGTGGATCTTCATCATCTTTTGTGATGAGGTTTCATATTTAGGCAAGACTGAAAGTTTGGCCCAAACGTCCATCTGCGACAAAATAAAGCCCAAGGACTCGCTTGTTCCGCAAATGCTTTCAAGATATATCCTATTTTTAAGGCTTTGCCAAACGCATACTGCAGAAATTGTTAGTTTGGAAACGCTTGAAACCGTAAATTATTCACTTTAAATCAGAAACTCAATAGAAACCATCGTAATCAACGACTGTACAGTACTTTTACCGAATAAAAGTTCGCCTGACGCGAAGAGAATGGCATGTTTACACGTGCATCTGCTTATTCTATTCCAATGTCTTCATAATTGACCGGAATGTCAGCATCTGACGTTGTGGAAACTTCTGTTTCTGTGACGTTCCCTTCAGCGAAATCGAGCGACGTACTCCTTGCCTTAGTCAACCGCAATGCAAAAAAATTACATGTGCTGCACTTCATTTTACAATAATTATTGGACGATGTCTGTATGCAACCTGCATTAAAGTCTTTTTAAAACGTCGCTCATTTTTGTGTTGGAGTTCATATCTCAGTAATTCTTGAAGGACATTTAATTAAATTGCACGTATGAAATCATTTTTAAACGTCACAATACCTATGCTGTTTTATTTACTCAGTGTTTAGCATGGGCAGGCCTTGTACGCATTCCATCATAATTTAACTCATTAGACATTATTAATCTCTTCTTCGGAATTCACGTTTATTTGCTGGTGGATTGTTATTTTTAACCAACGTAGTATTACTTCTGATATTTCTTTTCTGCTTCCATTTTACTTAGTGGCATTCATCCTTAATTGTGAGTCTTGATCTATGCGGTTGGGTCAGTTAACGATTGATCAGAGTTTTTAAGTAAATTTACGCACACTTTGTGAGTTACGACACATACTGTACGTTGATGCTGGTGGTTTGGACGAACTAGACGGTGTCTACCGGCCACAAATGATTTCGTTTGCAACTGTTGACCAGGAGAAAAAGAAACACTTGTTAAAAACGAAGTTTTTAAGGTTGCCGGCCGAAAATTTTGCTCACCGCGAACTGCCTAAATACGAACGGCAGAGTAGAGGGAAAACAGACGAGATGGTGAAAAATATATGCTAATGCTAAGACTACATGTCAGCTTTCATTGTCGGTTTTCCGGCCTCGTCACAGGGGATGGTGCTGCCAGTAAGTCCGGCAAGTAATCCATCGTCTGGGCTGTTCACTGAAATTCTTAAAAGGGGGTTTTTGATTCGAAGGAATTACTTGGATGGGATTGCAATATTGATTGTCTTGAGGTATAATCTGGGGACATTTCAGTTAAATTAGGGTCTCGACTTTGGAGTGAGTTTCTACTGGCCGCCTACAGAAGCCCTACTCGATCCAAATGGGTTACTTAAGTAGGATGCATTTCTCTGTTGGTTTTAATGCAAAATATCCTTTAAGGTATTCAACTTGCGGTGAATGACGTCTTCCTTAAACTTTAACTGCAAAAAAATTTGGTCTCAAATGTTTATAATCACTAGATCTTTGAGACCCTGAAACTGATGTTTCAATATTATCGTATCCGTCTAGTTCATAGTGTTTCTTATGAGTGTACAACATGACCCATATTCAATGAAAACTTTCTTTTTTTCTTATGTGGAACTCATACAGCTTTTAGACCGCAAAACTTAAAGGCAAATAAAACGCCAATTTGGGTTCAAACCTATTTGGAAACTAAGAAAGCATCGTTTAAAACTTAAAAGCTAACTTTCTGCCAGTATGAAATTTTAAGAAGAGGTCATTTACTAAAAACTAAATGCAAAGCGATATTTTTGCGCAGGTCTTCCAAAAAATATATTTGAATATATAGAAGCACCGAAATTCAGTGAATAAACGCATACTACTTAAGCAGTCGTTTCTATTGAGTGTGGCTTTTACAGGCGCCCGAAGAGACGGGTATGCAAATGCCAACAAGACATGAACTATCTTGAGATTATATTTCATGACAGTCAATATTACAACGCAACACAAGTTATCCTTTCTAATTAAAAACTCGTTTCAGATTTTCGGGGGGTATTTCAGTAGATCAGTCGCTTACTGGACAAAGGAAGAGATAAGCAAAGCACGACGAAACGACTTAGTAGCTGTTTAGGCAAAATATGGACGATGAGCAGCATCTTAAATGGTGAAATCCTAGTGTGCTGTCCCGGGGGGGGGGACTGGGTCGTGTTTGGCACGCGCAGGCGGGCTTCTCTTTGCTCTGCCGGTCACTTTCCCCCTATCAGAACCAGCTAGCTCGGACAATCAACGGATGTAAGGGGTAGGGAGGAGAGGGCGAGGTCGTCTCACTTGCTACAAAAACCTGACGCACTTGAGTCTATCACGTTGCACAACAAGTTATGGCCTGGAAGGAAGGGATAACATGGACCTCGTAGTCAGCCTGGTGTATGTTCGCGCGAAGTGACGGCTTGGTGGAATGTGAGTCAGACTTGCATAGCTCCTTCTGCGAAACTGCCACTCAGTGGAATACCAGCCGCCTCCCACCCGTTTTTCCTTACTCTGTAAAATCCTGGTTAGTGTACGTTGTGGACTAGGGGGTATGATGGTAAGCCTAGATGCGGGTCCTCGCCGTGTCAGTCACCTGTGCCCTCTCTCATAACACCGGGCTCAGACGATGGAGGAGGAGGAGGAGGAGGAGGAGGAGAGGTGAATTAGATGAAGTACAATTCTATTATCATTATAAAGGAAACCACGCACACGTCACCGTACCTGCTGACACCCCACTGCGAGGCATTTGGTAAACATCGTCAGTAACGACAGTCGAAGAGCTCGTCAAGTAACGTGCTTGATCGTTGTAAGCTTATGCGTGAATAAAAAACACCAACGGTGTGGGGAACCTGCTAAGTGCAGAGCTCAAAGGGAAGCGGTAAATACCGGAAACTGAGAAGTGTAATAGGGGTCTGAGCACTGAGTACGACTCAAAAGTTAAAAACAAGTTGGTTGTGACACGCAAATGAGTGTGGCGTAAATGATAATGTGCAAACGAATTAACGAATGATATCTCACGAGCCCTAAGAATGAAGAGCAGTAAGCAAAACCGGTTAGTGAGTAATACGGACATTCAGAACGTAAAATGACCTGACTGCGGAGAACGAGAGCGGAGCACGCCAGCGAAGCGGGGGTTGTCCAGCCTCGTTGTTTCTGTCACAGTAAAACAGGCAATTCGGTAAAAGAAAACGGGACTAGACTGCCGAAAGCCAATTAGTCTGGTACCTCGCCACAGCATCGAAATAGATTTTGCAGGAGTTTTTATACCCTTGCTTGCATAGCACCATCTTCGCATTTGCGTGGACTTGACATCTGGTATTGGCCAGATGCATGAATGAAAGTTCGGAAACTGTTCTTATTTCTCCTTTGCCTATCGAGAATTTCAAAGGATCTGACTTCTCTTGTATTAGGCTTACCTTGGCTCACCATTGTAGTCTACATCTTACGAATGGAAAAGCGCGGAAATCGTGAAGGGAGCCTTAATAAAATTTAAATTTGGCAGCCGGCATTAATTCGTCGTTCACCTCTCTCTCTCGCTCTCTCGAATCGGGCAGCTGAAGCCGAGAGTATAGGCGCCGATATGAATAAAGCTTACTACCAGGGTCTATGCATCATAGAGGGTCATCAGTTTTCTGAGCCGGCTCAAGGTTTAGAAGATCTATTCGAGGATACCGAACAAGGGAAACAAAACATTGCGCAAAATTCCGTCGCAGATTCGTTTAGAGGATTGATGAGGCTGCGACAGTCTTAACCATCACACTAAGTAGCCACGCGAAAACGTACACCCATTTGGATGTTTACAAGAATAACATGCCTACTTATTTCAAATAAGTGGGCATTATTTGTTGACACATCGCAGTGGTCCTTCATGGTGCAATGGCTGCTCGCTCGCCTGCATCCAAGACGTTAATTGACACAATTTCAGCACCAGCGTTGATTAATGGCCTTATATCGAGTCAACAGTTTAACTCGCTCATGCCATCACCGGAGGAGGTGTTTACACGTGCGCTTCCACGTGACAAATTACCATACCAAGGTAAAACTTCGGAGAGAGATGATCGACTGTGGGCCGGAGAACCATGACCAAGGTAGTTCGTGGATTGGATGATTGTCACATTTTGCCAGAACATCGATCTCGTCGGATCCGAATGCGTGGCCGGAGGGTATCGAATAAGGGGTGACCAAAGTGCTGACGTCATTCCTCCTCACTGCTGCTGCATGTCCGACCGTTAGCGTCCGGAGCACTCGTCCAGTTTCTCCGATAAAATGTTTGCCCATAACCACATTAGGTTCGGTTAACGACTCCAGATGTTATTTGTTGTGTCAGTGGGTCTTTCGGCCTCATTTCTTGAAGCCTGATAGCTCACTTTGGCCTAACTAAAACGGACGTTAGCTTCAAGTGCTGTCTTCTTTAACGTGCTCAGTAATCTTATTACCAGAGTCTTTTTATACTATCTGTCCACTTCACTGGAAGAGAAACCTCACAGTCCTCCAAACGAGATTTAGTGGGAAGGAATGGCTGTGCTTAACGCGACATAATCGCACGGAACTTTATTTCGGAAAGGGGAATATTTATAACTGTAAATTCTTATTATCTTCAGATGCTTTTGAAGATTGCTTTAAGTATGTGCATAGGCAATAAATGCTCACATAAACAACAAAAAATGATGGTTATGATGCGGTGATGCAACCGCACCTGATGGACGCAATATTGTTGACCTACTTAATTATTTTGATTTGGTGTGATTACGTTGGCATGGTGTTGCTGTGCGTTGCGGTGTGTCTGTTCTATTAGCGGCCTTGTTTTCTTGTTGCCGTGTCTACCTTTTTTGGCTCAATGCCGGTGGTCCTTCTTGGCATTCGGCTTGTCCTCTCATTCTTAATTTGGCGTTGGATGCTTCAGGGTTAGGGTCGAGGGCTGCGGTTTAGGGGTTATAGTTAGAAGTTAGGGCTATGGTTAGGAGTTCGGGTTAGGGGAACCACTTTTCAATCACTCAAATTACAACCATGCATCCCCAATAGCTTCTCTTTTGCATACATTTGCTTGACCTCGTCGACTGCGCGTTCCCCGACCCTACCAGTAAAAACCCGTATTACCGCCGGTCCCTTATTACAGGTGGCTGGGATTTGTTTACCTCGGGTGCGGCTGCATAACCACATCTGACTGTTACCTCGAGCCCATGGTACGTGTACGTGTGGCATGCTTTGGACGAACACCCTCAGACTGAGTCAGCCACTCAGCCCAATCCCCGTTTACGGGCTCGAACACAGGCCGACAGTGAAGACTTCACTCCCACGGAACATCACCACATCCCTCACTTTAATAAATATGACGTGGTCGGATTTGTCACAATGCGCCAAAAGTCGGGGGGTCAGATCGCAATGGTCTTTTTGACGGCCTCACTGGTTCGAAGTCCGAGCCGCCCATCCATTGAACTGGTACAAGAGGTGGAAACCGGCTCGCGTGTGGTACGCGCAGACGGACTGCCGAATGCACTCGAGTCCACTTACGGCTATCTGGACATTGTTCGCCTTCGAAACCAGGAGCGAAAGGAAAGAGATAGTGAGGTAGATGCTACGCAAGTCTCCTTCCGCGCAGGTCACCGGTGCTGCGCCGTCTCCGTGGAGCATGCGTTGTTCCCAAGGGCACAGGTTTATTAGCAATTTTTAGACCTTGAACACCCGTTTTAAATGCGCGATAATTCTGTAATTTTAACAAGGAATTCTATAAAAGAGCGTCTTTTCAGTATCTGAGCTTTCCTTTCTCAAAAGCAAATAGCCGAGAGGGTAATCAACACTTCAAAGGACAACCGCAATATTCAAAAAACCGTCCGCCAGCCGCGTGATATTAAATACTGTAAGATCGAAATCTCATAACCCATTGCCACAAGAAGTCCTCCGAGTAACTAATCTATCAAAAGTACACTTTCCTCTCAGCATTCAGGGCCGTGTCTGCTCTCCGAGGCGCAGATTCTAATAAAATCTGTTTTCAAGGTCACATGTTGCTTTTCATACAGTTTTACCTTTCATTCGTGAACCAGAAATGTCTCATGACTTGCTACAGTCAGCGAGCACTTTGAATTTACTCGTACATTTAAAACGGAAAAAAATTCTGTTTAACTGCCCGAAACTTTAACCCGCCGGAGGAAGCAAATGTTAGAATTAAAAAACCGAATTGAAAGTCCGCTATTGGTGCGTGTGTGTGTGTGTGCGTCATAGTCTGAGCATGTGCTTGTGTTAATGTCTCTGATTTAAATCCTTTTTTAGTCGACACTCATGGATTTGTCGATAGCATGATATTTTTCTACTGCCTCTAAATTGCTTCATGTCACGCCAAAGCACGGATACCAAGAACTGTGGCTTAAGTATGCACGAAAAGTCAGTATGAAAACAGTAACACAATCATTTTATAAAAATCAACGAAGAACTGACTTTGGATGAAACAGGAGTTTGCATTTTGGCAAAATTGGAGTATATCATAAGAAATGTGAATGTGACTCAGCTTAAAACGCTCAAGATACTTCCGGAAAGAACCCCCTAAAACATTTGCGGCGTTGTACGTTTTTAAATGACTTTGAATGCTCTGACATTGCCCATGTATTCTGACGCCAAATCAAAGCCCCAGTAAGCGTAAAGTTACAAAATGCAGCACAGTGCAAAAAACCGCTTGCCAAGCAGTTGCATGTGTTCTAGTCGTCGGAAGCAAACATGCCAAGATATTTTTGCACTAGAAACACCCCTGGGGCGTAAAAAATCAGGCGGTGATTGAATAAATGCACGTGACTAGTCAACCATCGAGCGAGCAACTTTATAAACTAAACATTTCCTGACAGGAGTATCGAAGAGCCCTCGGCTGCAAGGTCAGAGCGATGTTTCGAGGATTGTCATCTGCCTATTAGAAGATAGTCAATGTGGCCCGGATCGTTACAAGTTACCAGTTCTTGCCGAGATAGATCCGATGGCCGTAAACCTGCTCCCAACTGGCAGTTCGGCCGTCGTTGCATATGATGTCCACCGTGTGCTCCACAGCAAGACGCAGCAGGGATGGTGACTTGCGCGTGAATTAGTTTATAGTGATAATAGACTTTCGTAGCATCTACCGCACTTTCTCTTCCCTCTCCTCACCTGGACCCGGCGTCGAGACAAAATCAAGAAGACCGGAGGTGGGGGGGGAGGGCGCAGGTGGCTGGTACGGCCGGACATGCACCTAGGCGTGCCGCCACACCCCCTGGTCCGTAACATGCACTTAACCAAAATTCTTCGCCAGCAAAAACACCCAAACAACAACCCCAAAAGAGGTCAGAAGGGCGACGTCTAATATGCCGGTTAATTCATGATTCATCGGAATTTGAGACCTGTAAATACGAGTTTTGTCACAAGAAAATTTATGGCCAGTCCCCAGTGTATGCATGACAGCTTGTGACGACTGGTCTCTCCGTTTCACGGCCAGCTGATGTACGTGTATGTTTGTAGGGGCCGGCTCTCCAGTTTCACCACAGTACAATGCGTTGCGGGTGTCGCACGGAATCTTGTATACGACATATTGCTTATATGAATAGCTAACCCTATCTCTAGGATGTACGAGGTGGTTGCGCAATGTTGTCGCGATCTGTGCGCCACTTGTATTTGGTGTTTCATTAGTGTCTTCAAACTACTCCAGACACGTTTTCAATATAACGACATGTTCTCCAGCTATTCGGTTTGGACACTAGATTGGGACAATCTAATTCCTTGTCTTTTTTCTTTTTATTACTGTTTTCTCATATACAGATGTACAAAAGCCCTAGGCCACCCATTTTTGAAGAGATTCTGGACAAATAACTGCGTTCTATTTGGTGATTATTGCTCTCCGAGTAGTGCATTTTTGCTCGACTAAGTAGGTTAGTAACAGCATTCCGACTGTGCGCAATAAGTTGGTTGCTCTAGTAATGCATAGCAACTTACACATATAGCATGTGTGCTAACTCATAAAGTGTTAATCGAAATTCTGAAATGCGTTTTCGGTTCGAAAAGATTAATAAGACAGGGTTGTAAAATTTACCATCCAGCAGAATGATTCTATAATAATGCAGTTACATCGGAATGCCGGCTTTCGAACAAACTCCTTTGCGGCCAAATGCAGAAAATCATCCCTGTAAGAAATGACTACTTCTGCAGCATGACATTTTCCCATTGATTTTAGATGCCCTTAAGCATTCAATTATATTTCATAGAAAACATGCATAAAAATATTCATCCTTTTACACATTTTGTAGAAAAATACGTCTTCTTTCAATTTTATATTCGTAAGAAGGATATAATTCGGTCTTTTAAAACTTTTCCAATTCCCGAATAATATAAAACACGACGTGCAGTTACGCATGCATTCGCGGTTTCAAAACTACAAGGCGTACATTTTCCGCGCGCGGAAACCACGCAAAGTGTTTAGAGGAGATCTTATGGGGTTTATAAAATTTATTAGTGGATTTGGGCCATATTATAAACTGTACAGGCCACATAAGTAAATGCAGAGACACGATATTTTATGAAAAGGCATTTCACGGCGTTAAAAAATCTCACAATTAGAAACTTTTCAAACGCCGAAGTATACCCTTCTCCGTGGTATAAAATGGAAGAAGATTAGCAAAGGAATGAGTATTTTTATGTATGTCTTCAATGAAATATAATTGAGTTTTTAAGACCATCAAAAATAAGGGTGAAAAATCCATGCAGCCTAAGTAATCATTTTTACAGGTTGTTGTTTTCGTATGCGGCCAGAAGGGAGTTTGTTCGAAAACCGGCAACTTGAGGTAACTGAATTATTATAAAATTACACTGTATGATGATTCATTTTGCAACCCTATTTAAGTAATCTTTTCGAAATGAAAACAGGTTTCAGAATTTCGGTTAACCTACCGTAATTATACTGACTCGATCATGAAATATAAAAAATATAGTGGATGCTCATAGGGGCAAATCTTAAAGATCTGGCTTAATAATTTGAACAAAAATATGGACTCATCGGAACTGACTTATTGGAGTGCTGACGGTTCAGAGGGTGTTCGGATCCCCATTGTCAAAGCCTACAATGCACTTAGTCAAATAGAAATAAAAGTGGTATGCCGCTCTGGTCGGTCGCATGCTGATCGATTTTCCTCTTCCCCCGCTGCCTTGGCCCTCCGGAGGATGTTTGGCAACCTTTTTAGCTGCATGCATTGCAAATTACCACCTCATCGGGGAGAAGACGTGATTGAGCCTCTGTAACGGTTGGTCGGTCTGGCGGCTCTTTTTCTTCCTCGTCAAGTGAACTCGTCGTCAGGCTGTCTCTACGGTCTAAGGACACGCTGCCACCCATAGAAACCTCAGGAGTTTTTTACAAAATAAGTTGCAATAATGGGGACTGCGGCTACGTTGGGGAAACCGGGCGGAAATGGTAGACCCACTTTCAAGAGCACGAGTCGCTTACAAGAGCATGAGTCGGGGGCTAGACTAAAAAACTGAACTTGCAACGCACATTGGAAAAACTATACATGCCTTTGACATTCAGGGACTACCATTTTAGACTGAGACAACTCAAAGGCAGAAGGACTAACACTTGAGGCGTGGCACTCAGATGCCAACTCCATCAATAACGCATCCGGACCGTCCTGCAGTTTACAGGGGCCTGCGTCGTTTCGTTCACAAAACTCAGGAGCAGAAGGCCACACAGAAGGCTGCGGAGATGCAATCCGATGACTAGTTCGCTCAGTAAGGAATAAAAAGGACCGCCAGACCGACCAACCGCGACAGAGGCTCAATCATTCGTCATGATTTTACTTCGTATCTGTACCTGTAAGGGATTAGGATTAGGGATTAGAGTTAGGGGCTGCGGTTAAGGGTTAGGGTTAGGGGTTGCGGTTAGGGGTTAGAGGTTAGGGTTGGGGATCGGGATTAGGGGTTGACGTTAGGGGCCAGGGTTAGGAGTTAGCGGTAAGGGTTGAGAGTTAGGGGTTTAGGGGTTGGTGTTAGTCTGGGGTACGGCTACGAAATGATATCCGACCATCAATTCCCACCGATGAGGTGGGAAACTTATGGCCCATTTCGTAGGTGTGGGCGGCCAGTTGTGATAATGCGTCGCCTCCTCCCACAGCCACCTTGTGTTCGCGTATGCGCGATCCGAGCTTGCGTCCAGTCTGGCCAATGTATTTACAAGGACAGTTCTGACACGGGATGCGATACACCACTTTAGACTGCTCCTCAGACCTTAGCCGGTCTTTAATTTTCATAACATTACTGCACATGGTGGCTTTGGGGAGGTGTGTAATTCCATCACCTTGCTGCGGAGCAGTGAGCTCGGTCGCCTCTGAAAGGTCCTTGGTGTATGACAGAGAATGACATATCGTTAATGGTGTTGTTGTTTGAGTCTTCTAGAGGCGACCGAGTAGGCAGTGACTTATGAATGCCTTCAGATAGCCATTTTGCACAAAATGGTCGCAGAGATAACGGACCTCACGTGCTTGTTCCTCCGGCTCGCTACAATGAGTTTGTATCTGTTTGAAGAGCGTCTTCATACAGCTTCGTTTGTGAGCCGTCGCATGGTTCTTTTGATAACTGAGGAGCTGTGTGGCATTCGTTGTAGTGTTCTCTAACGAGGAACGCCTGTATGGCCTCGAAAGCTCAAAACAAAACAACTGCTACGGTGCTCGATCGTCCTTCGCCTTTATCAATCCTTAATCTGTTTTTGAATGGGAAACGTGCCAGATTTCGGCAATATCCGACCTTTTTTGATATCCTATGCTATTTAAATTTACAGGCCAAAACGTCATGTTTTGCGCACTGTACTATATACGAAAATTGTTTTCAGGAAAACAGAGGGAGATTCGGCTTTAAAAAGCCTGTGTTGTAAAGTTGTGGCGTTTTATGCCGTAAAACCCAGTAACAAGCTTAGTTCACAGCGGGTTTTTGTCACTACAAGCCCTCCTTCATATTCCTTCTTCATATTCAAAGGTCAGATCAAAAGAAGGGGGTGAGGTGGGCTCTCCCCTGTCTGGGCTAGTCGCCGAAGTAATTTTCACGAAGCTTGGGCCGCTGGTATTCAGTTCGTACGCAGTTTTGGACCAGATACGTCGACGACACATTCATCATCATGTGCACGCTTTCAAGGCACGATAAATTCAATAATTCCCGACATCCAGTTTACAATGGAGGAAGGAGCTAACAATCAATTACCCTTCCCTGACGTACGAGTCACAAAACTGGCAGACGGGAAGATAAGGATAACTGTCTACCGTAAGCAACTAACATTGGGCGCCTCCTCCACTTCCAAAGCAAATACCCTGTTAGTCACAAACAGAGTTGTGCCGAAACCCTCTTCCGACGTGTTTAAGCACACTAAAATCGCTATATTGGGAGGAAGTAAAAGATTAAGTTCTAATAGATCCCTATTAAAACTGACGGCTACCTGAGGATCTTCAAAAATAAGTGCTCTGGGAAACCTCATTTTGAGCGGTCGGGTGGAGATAAGTCGAAATTCTTGGCTTGCAAGCTCCTATATGAACAACGTTTCAGAGGCGATGACAAGAATCCTAAAACCTTTTGGGATTGGTGTGGCCCATAAAGCAGAATGCACAATCAGGCAGCAAATCATGAAATCCAAAGACGCGCAACTGTGGCGACTGACACCGAAAGGTCGTTTCCTGGACCCTTTACTCAAGGTCCTGCACTCAGTGCTTTCTGAAATTATTAGTTTATTATTTATCTGTAATTCACATATCTGAAAATAAAATATGGAAATTTGGGGCTTGAAGAGCAACCAAATACTGCAAAACTGCGTCCAAAAGCAGCAGAAACATCGGGGAACACAGGTCCAGACTTTTAATTATTCCTAGTGCTGTGAGTACAATTTTAAGCACTGTTTTATGTAAATGCATAATGGTAGAGGAGCGCCCGTCGGTCGTGATACATGATAAACTCGCTCCGTTTTGTGTCTTGGGGCTCAATCTCGGGCCCCGCCAGTAGCCGCACAGCGGTTAGTAATTTTAAAAATTATTCGGGAGTTGGAAAAGTTTTTAAAAACCGAATATTTTCCTCCCATCGAGTAAAGGACTGAAAGAAGACGTAATTTTCTACAGAATGATCGATAGAATGAATATTTTTGTGCATGATTTCCATGAAATATAACTGGACATTTAGGGGCATCGAAAATCAATGAGAAAATTCAGGCTAATTAAGTAGTCATTTTTACAGAGTGTAGTTTTCGATGCAGCCGGAAGAAAGTTTGTGCGAAAGTCGGCATCCTGAGGTAATTGAATTATTATAGATTTATGCTGCAGCCTGACTAGCTTTACAACCACACTTAAATGATCTTTCGAAAGCGAAAACGGATTTCGGAATTTCGGTTGATATTTCATGAGTTAGCCCAGCTACTGTACATTTCTCTACGGTATTAAGAGGAGACCATATGGGGTTTATAAAATTTAGCAGTGGATATAAGCCATACTGTAAACTTTGTAAGCCACCTTGGTGAATGCAGAGACATGATGGTTTATGAACGGAAATTTCACGGTAATAAAAAAACTCAAAATTAGAAACTTTTCTAAAACCGAATAATATCTTCCCTTTAAATATAAAGTTGGAAGAAGACGTCATTTTCTACCGAATGAGCAAGAAAATGAATGTTTTTATGCATCTTTTCCATGGAATATAATGGAATTTTTAAGGGCATCAAAAATCAGTAAAAAATACTCCATGCCACTTAAGTAGTCGCTTTTACAGAGTATAGGTTTTGCATGCAGCTGGAACGAAATTTGTTCGAAAGCCGTCACCCATAAGAACGATCGGTGAGCGCCCCTCTAATACTTTATATATATATATATGAAGATAGAAGGCTCGTCGGAAAAATTGAGTTGTACTCGTGAATTTTCGAGCTGGTGACACCAACCCGTCGTCAGACGAAATAAACAGAGGAGAAAGTGAAATGGTCAGACCAAATTGGTTGGCGTG
>CACRXP010000501.1:363141-382038 GCA_902702965.1 Spirometra erinaceieuropaei
GCGAATCCCACGAAGGCACAAACTTCCTCCATCGGGGTGGTAGCTAAGGGAGGTAGTTGTCTCAACAGGGCAGACATCCGCCGATAGGTCGACTCAGCGAAATAGGGAAAAAATCGATCAGCTTAAGGCCGACTAGTTCCGTCAGTCAGTTAATTTCCCTTCAATTTTGTGCATTTAACGCTCTGGCGATGGTGGGCCTACCAAGCACTCCGAAAGGCAGGAGAATAATAAATCTGTTCCAGCAAGCCAACTCTCTTTAGTTTCATATGCAGGGCATCGCATCCCAGGCAAATGCAAAGCAAGTATCGACTCATTAGAAAGACGCATCCTGATCTTGTCTCAAAGCGCAGTCTTTAAACAGCACTTTCTTGTCCTTGACCCATAAATTATCTTTCAGAGATCTTAGGGGGCGAGCTACTGTGTTAGAAACGTCCTTGGTGCATGGAGCGTCCTCCGGACTTTCAATTGTTCAATCATTAGGCCTTATATCTGGTACAGCTTGACACAGTTTTGTTCATGTCCGATCTAGCCGTCCAGTCTTAGCTTTGGCTCTCGATTTTGGGCTAAAACTAGCGCGTAGGCAATATACAACTCTAGAAAAAATCGGTGGGTCAGAGCTTATGGTACGCCAATGCCTAAAATGCTTTCTACGGTCAGCGCTCGGAGTACGACCCGAGGATGAGTTAATCAAAGTTATTGGAGGTTCCACCGAAAAACAAGTAAGATAAATCAGAGAATCACCTCGGACACGCATTATTCGCTCAGGCCCCGGGGTTCTGTCTCAAACTACGATCTACGAGATGACAACGGATCACCAACTTCTGAACTTATAGTCAAGGCGCTCAGCAACTGTCGGAGCAACTGGTCCAACAGTGCGCATACCGAAATTCTGAGTCAAGAGCGTGAATAGTACCTTCGCCGTCATTGAGTGGGATCAGTCACAAAGCTCTGGTGCACCGTGGAAATCTATCAACATTCTGAAACATATTACAGTAACCCGTAAGGCGGATCTGTAATGCTGCGTCTCTCACTAATGTCTGCGCGAAAACACGGGCGACAGTCTGCCTTTTTTCGCCCGCACACCTACATACTGACATATCGGTGACCCCGGCGTGAAAGGAACAGCCTGACATGGTCGCAACTGCTCTAACCGATCTGACGCGCAATAGGTACACGTGGCTGACCTCAAATACCATCAGTTTTCCTTCTTGACTTCAACTACATTTTCCTGTGCCAATTGCTGTGAGCAAGATATGGAGGATTTGGTCATCGACATCTTGTCATCAAAAAATCTCAGCCCAGCGGGTCCTGGTCATGGTTCCGTTTCAGTCTTACAGAGCAGTTCCCCCACCAGTGCCACCCCCCAGCATCCCTTCCACTAAGCGACATGTGATCTCTCTCACCAGCGGTAACTCCTCACTCAAACCAACCACTACCGGCACGGCATACGGATTTACCGTCGACGTGCAACACAACCACCGGCTTTCTCCTGCCGCCCTATCCACCTGGTGCATTCGCGCCAACTGCAGCCGGCCATACTGCCCACAGTACCGCTGGTACGTCTCTCATTCACTATGCCTATTCTTTCTCCGTTCGGCTCTTGCCCGAGCTCTGGTCTGGGAGGCGAACACTTGGAGTGTCTCTAAACCAGGTGCCTATTTCAACGCCGCGCCTGCCCCGCGAACGTAGCAGAGACAGACTGCCCTTTTTGCTCGCACACCTAGCAACTTCGATAAATCACCCGAACGGAAATACCCCCAGACGATTAGCTCAGGCTCGATCAGGTCGACCAGTCGTTTAAGATTTTGATCGATTTTCCGAATTAAACGCTCTGGCAGTAGTGAACCAACCAGGCTCTCTGAAACGTCAGCATCTCAATAAATCTATTGCGCGCGCTCTTCCTCTGTCTCAAATTACCACTCTGAAACGTGCATCGTTGCCAACTTGAGCGTACTTTAAGCCCTCAGTATTTCGTCCAACGGGTTTGTGGGAGAAATTTGCTTCGCAGATTGCGTCAGCTCAATTGCAACTACACTTCATCACTACCCTAACCACCAACTGCAGACTTGTGACTTAGCAAAGGAGACTTCGGCTAGGAGCGACAGAAGGATGACTAAAGTACTAATTCATGAATGTCACTGAAGACTGCAATGGTAAAATCTAGAAACCGACCAATCCAAGTCATAGTTGGCGGCGGTTACTGATGAATATTCGAAGGATATTAAGATGACCTTTAGCGGCCTTACTGAGGACGCCTGTTACAACGCTGCGTCAGGTATTTGCCCGTGCTCACAAGTGGCAGTCTGATTCTTGGCCAATCACGACTGTCCAAATCGGCCAATCACCGTCAAGGTCGACTTAGGCGTACTCGCGCTAAAGGCTCTGTTGTAACGGCCAATTGTTTTAAAGGGACTTTTTGTTCCTCCCCCCCCCCCTTTTCCGAGTCCGCGGACACGTGGACTTGAATTGACGCTTACCGGCGCGCCGTTCAGCTGAGTCCCTGTTTTCTTTTATTTTTCCCAGAGCTGACAGTTTTGATACTGTTATTGTTATTTTCTATATCGAGACGTTTACTTTATGCACGTACCGTTTTTCCGTATCATTCCATCGTCCTGTGCATTCTACCGAATCGTTAACATTTACGTATCCGGTTGCCTATTATCCGATTTAGATATACTTGAGTCCATTTTGCCTTCTATTTTAGTCACGTTTCGATAATAAATCACTTGCTATCTAATCACTAAGAGGAAGGCTGCTGACATGGATAACAGATTTTCTTACCGGCGATCGCAAACCGTGTGCATTGAGGCCTCAAGGTCAACTCCTACTCCCGTTCTAAGTGGTGTACCCCAGGGCTCCGTATTAGGGCCGTTGCTATTCCTGGTTTACATTCACGACTGCGTCGGTGACCTGGGATGCAGCGCCATCATGTTTGCTGACGATTTTAAGCTGTGGAGACCCATCAGAAGACAGGTACGCACTTCAAGACAGTTTCAACCGCCTGAACAGTTGGTCAGCTCGCTGGCTCCTTAATTTCAATGTGGACAAATGTGTGGTCCTGAGACTCCGCACCAAAAAGACCAGTAAGGAGGACGATTCCTTTCAATACGTCCATGGTGGTCAGATTCTTTCAAATGTTGTGGAACAGAAAGACCTGGGCGTCCTAATGACCTCCTCGCTGAAACCATCATCACAGTGTCAAAGGGCAACCAAAAGTGCGATAAGGGTGTTATTTGCGCTGTGGCAAGGATTTGTGCAGATCGACAAGGAGCTGTTCGGAAAAACCTATGGGGCATTCGTCCGGTCCAGGCCTGGCGACCGTGGTTGAAGAAGGATTATCAGCGACTGGAAAGAGTACAGGCGATGGCTACGAAGATGGTCAAGAATCTTCAACATTTGCCTTACGAAACCAGGCTGACCGAACTAAATCTGTTTCCTCTAAATTACAGGCAACTGCGCGGCGATCTCATCCAAACCTTCAGGATTGTCAGAGGTCGTGAGTGTGCCCTAGACTTTAATGAATTCTTTGAATTAGCCGGGACTGGCCGTCTGCGTGGTCATCCCCTCAAACTGCAAAGGAAGCGGGCTCATTCGGACGTCCGACGGAACGCCTTCTCTCACAGGGTCATCGGGGCATGGAGTACACTCCCTGATGCCGTCGTTCTTTCCGAAAGTGTCAAATCCTTTAAGTTCAGACTAGATGCTCATTTTTTGAGAACCTACTCTACATATAATAATGATTGTTTTAGCGGCGGCAGTTTGCGCCTGGCTCACACTTACCGCTAACTTTTAAACTTTTCGCATTTGCTGATGTAATTGATGACTTAATTTCTGTTTATCGATATGAATAGGGAGCTCAAGGGCGAAAGCCTCATTCCCTTAATAAACTGACTTACGCCGCCTCTATCCCTTTACCAGTATGCGTGAAGGCATAAGGCAACTTTTAGAAGAAATAACTCTGACTTACCGACCCGAGGAGCCAAAACTCCCATCCCCAGCGTTTGACGCCTACATGCTATCCTACACGGCCGCTACATTGGTGGCAGCGATGGGATGGAGAGTAGCACACACCTCCCCCCTTCCGAGCACCAACTCCAGCAGCACTAAGGACAGTGCTGCATCTCAGGGGGAGGCTATGTAACGTCTCTTGAACTGAACAGGGTTGTTTGAATGTTGTGACACTTTTGGAGCGCGGATCCAGGATGAATATAGTGTGCCCGCGTGTCGGCGAAAATAACCGGTGTTCTGTCCTCACTCCCCGTCGTTACCGTACCGTACCGTATTACGTCGACACTCCCCACGGCCCCACCCCGCAGTTGCCGACACCGCTGCATTCCCCACCGGTTGTCTAGCTGGTATGTCGGTATCGCCTCCTCATCCAGACGGATCACCATATCTGCTGTAATCCTCATTCGCCCCTGTATCATTTAACGTTTCCCTAGGTATCTATCCCGCTACTCCTAATATGCGTATTGCGCACCACTTGGCCTTTTCAACCGTCAGTTTGGATGAGATCGATGACCCATTTGACAACTCTCTTCAGATCAGATTAGCCAGGAATTATATTTAGTGTTCCCCGTTTCCCCGTGTGCTACCCTCGACGTCTTTAGCCGCTACATTGTGACGCATTCCATGCTGTCATCCAAGACTCTGCCCTCACGGCGCTGGACGTGCTCTCTCGTCCGACTGCCAACTTTTTCCAGACGGTTCTCCAATATTTCTGTACGGAATACAGTACCCTCTCAACTGGCCTCCGACACCTCTTCCCATTCGGGACCGGGTCTGAAGGTCTTGATGGCTTAGTCCTACCTACCTGCTTTAGCTGCTACGACAAACCACTCTCAAGCAGACCCAGAAGGTAACTGCCAAAAAGGATACAGAAATATCAATAAAATTTGCCAAATTGGGAATACCCCTCTCAGACAACGCGCCGACCAATCTTTCCCCTAAACCCCTCACCAGCACACGATTTGCAGTCCTTTGGTGTGAAGCGACTTTCAACACACCCACAGGGTTATTGCTGCCTTTAAATCCGTCCTTCAATTTAAAGCAAGCGACAATGAGGGCAAACTCCTAGCAGAGAAGAAGAGAGTATCGCGGCTGGCTAGGCCGAGCGTGAGACCCCGACTACCACGACCTTTAGGCCCGGTTCCGAACGGAAAGAGAATGCGGACGCCATTGGGAAGGAACCAGGGCACGTCTGGCTCGGCCTTGAAGCTGATTGGCCGGTTAGAAATCCGAGTGGACCAATGCCGGACAGGCGTGGTGCGCACGTGCAGACACTCGCCAGAGGCCGAGAGTTGAGGCAGGTGCTCGGAGTAGGGTCACTAGAGGCGAACACGGATATGTTTAAGACCGAATAAAGGCTGAAAAGATCGTTGCGCAGTGGCTCTTAACGTAGCCCAGAGCCTACTCGATCATCCAGTCTCATAGACTATGCAGAGCCAGTGGGATGAGAAGTCTTATTACCCGAATAAACAAAGATCAGGCAAAACTCAGAACAACTGAGGCAATCATGCCTGTCGACTGGTTGTCTATGAAACCTGCTGAGACCGCCACGGCGTGATTTTACGGCCTGTCAAAGGTGCACTAGGACAACATAACATTCTGGCACATCGTCTCCTTACATGGCACTCCTACATATGGTTCGGCAAAATGAGCTGTTTGTTCGTCTTAAGTTTACGACCGATAGCCCGACAACAGCAGTAGCTTCTGGCAACCAGTTCCTCGGGCGTCTAGGGTACTATACTTAAGAGTCAGATGAATCCATGGTGTCTTTTGATTTCGTTTCACCCTTCCATTCCATTGCACAACTAGCGAATGACGTAGTGAGATAACTTCTGAATGAGATAGACAGGTCGGCATATCTGCTCGAGCTTTTACGACACTGCCTTAAAAACTATTCCACTTTTGGTGGACAAGTATATGAAGAAAGGAATAGCACTCAGAAGACGAAGATGAGATCACTGGAACAAGAAATTTATTGGCCTGACGTTTCGGGTTCTCGCTCGAATCCATCATCAGAGACATTCGCAGATAAATGTGATGGTGGCACCAGGAGTGCAGTATTTATAGCACGTGGCTGCCGTGGGACCGTATGCGCACTGCAATTAACAGTTCTCGCAATCACCGCTGGGGTCGTAATCGATGCGGTGGTGGCTTGTCAGCCCGCGTCCGAGTCGTTAATGGCCGTGATTTTGCCATCCGTGCTGGATGCTGGTGACGATTGCTCGATAAACTGGCTCACTGTCACTGGGATAATTGCTCGCCCGCGCCCTCCCCAAGTGACTGATTCTCCTGCCCAGGGAAAATCGCAATACGGAATAGGCCACTGGGAGGTCATTGTGTTTGTTGATGGACTGCGGGCCTGAGAACCATGACTCGAGCAGCTCGCGGCTCACGCGGTCGTCACCCCTTGCGAGGATTTCGGCCTCTTGAAATTTGAAAATATGGCTGGGTCCCGTCGAGTGTGCCGTCACCTGAGAGTTAGCGCCTCCCCGCCTCACTGCTGCTGCGTGCTCGGCAATTCGCCTACGGGGTAGTCTCCCAGTTTCTCCGACATTGCTCCTTTGTCCGCAACTGCACCAAATCCGGTAAACGACTCCAGACGTTTCCCGCCGTGGCAGCGGGTCTTTTGGCCTCATGACTTGGCGCCTAATGGTTTCTTGTATCGCACCTTCGTCTTCTGAACTGCTACCTGGCACTCGCCTCTTTGCTTCGAATAGCACTCATATGGAGTCCCATTATAAAGCCTGATCGCTGCAGTGGACCTTAGTCAGATGTGGTCATGTAGCCGCACCTGAGGTAAACAAACTCTAGCTACCTGTAATAAGAAACCGGTGGTAATAAGGGGGGGGGGTTACAGGTTGGGGCCGGGGAACGCACAGGCGACGAGGTCAAGTAATTGCTTGCAAAGGCAAAGCCATTGGGAATGCGCGGTTGCACTTTAAGTGGTTGAGAAATAGTTGCCCTAACTCCTACTCCTAACCCCCTAACTCTAATCCCTAACCATAACCCTTAGCCCCTAACCCTAGCCCATAACCACTACTGTGTCCATCAGGTGGGACTGCATAAACACATATTACCTGGACCTTCAAACGATATAACACTTGGTGTTCACCAAGAGTTAACCAAAGTTTCGGGTTCGCTATGTCGACGGAACTTTCGTCATTGTCAAAACCTATGCTATTGAACTCGGTTGATATGAATGTCCAATTCACTAAGGAAGCCCAAACAACCAGCTTTCCTCCAATTCGTCTCCGTTTGTTGAAACTCAAAGATACACTGTCGCTCACCGAAATGTAATCAGTTGTACACGCAATAAGTTGCAGTGACGGGGACTGCAACAACGTTGGGGAAGCTCATGAAAACTGCAAATCCGCCTAAATGTGCAGAAATTGGGAACTTGGTGGTTAGACCAAAACCGGTAGCCTATAAATCACGCCGGAGAAATTAGTCATACTTTTGACTTCAGCTTGACCTTCCTGTAGCTAATAAAGTCCTGCTTTGTTGCAAGCACAAAGGCACGGACAAGACAGTCACGCCGAACCTCGGAAAACCGAGAAGATACGGCTCGACGAAGAGCTCACCCGAAGGGAGAACAGAGGCTCAGCCACATCCTCTATCTGAATGATGACTTCCAACGTAAGCAGTTGTAAATCCCACCAAACATCTGCCAAAAGACTGAGGCAGTGAAAAAAGGAAGCAAACCGATCAGCTCACGACGGACTAGCTCGGTCAATCGTCTAGAATTCTATTCGTTGTTCTGCGTTTAACCCCTTAACAATGATGAGCGGAGCATGCTCTCTGAAACGTCAGTATAACGATGAACCTCTTGCTGTGAACTCTTCCTTAAATTATCACCTCAGAACTCTCACCTGGTTACAAACATGTTTTCGTCTGGCAACGCATACAAAAGTTCAGGACCAGACCGCGCCACACCCTATTTTTTCGATCCTACGCACTTCAAGAAAGTTTCAGAAGCTGTTAGCCTCCTTCTTGTGCGCAATTCACCCGATACCAAGCGCTGAGACGGAAAGACTTGGCGCAACAGCTTAAGCCGTAGTGTGATCCCAGCCACTACGACCTCTAGGCTCCGTCCCACGAAGAAGTTGGACGCCATTCGGAAGAATAGTGTATTCTGTACAGAATAACTGCAGAGCTGGCAGCCAGGAGAGCTGCGTCACGAGTGGCGAACGGGGTATGCGTCACAGCGCCTTAAGCGAGAGCACACCTATTTGGCCTTGAAGATGATTGGCTAATTGGAAACCTATGAGCGGGCGACAACCAGACTGACGCTAGTGCGCACGTGCTAGCGCACGTTTGAGAGGCGCGGCGATGCAACAAGCACCACTACAGACCGACTTCCACGGCAAGAAACACCTGGCGTATTTTACCGGATCCGGTGCAGTTGCGGGTAGAGAAACTATGCTAAGGAAATTAGAAGAATAGGAATATGGATTAACTGCCACTGGTAAGTTTACATTCTGTTAGGAATTCAAGAAAAGGTGACGGTAGGGTCTAAGATCTTGTGCAGCTGTCATATACAAAACGGTCCACAGGCTACCTCAAGTTAGTTGGTGTCTTACACCCTACCGTTGAGAATTTGAAGATCACTTCGAGCGCGGTCTGATGTGCACGCATCAGCAGTGTAGGAAAATTACGCCGAATTTGAAGCCGCGACTTACTTGACTGAAGCAGGTCATATCTTAAAGTTATTAGCGGCTTAAATTCTTCTGAAAAGAAACAATGGCGAGCTGTGTGCTGTTAGGGTCTTTTTTTCAACGATCTGCGGTTCACCGACAACGCCAAACATCTCGCCCCTTCATACTGAGCGCTCAGGCCTTAACTGGGCAGAAGTTAGGCCGTTTTTATACGATCAATATCGGTCGGGGGTTGGTTAACACACTACCGCTTGAATCAGAGGCCTCACGTTCTGCCGAACGGGACTGGCATTATACCAAACTGAAAGGAAGTGACGTCCCAAGTGCGAGATTATAATTGACGCTCCTGTTTTCTTCGCGGCCCTGGTCTAGTCTAGAGCCCTTACAGATGGTAGCAGCGAAAAGGGACAATCGCGGCTGACGACGTTCGTTGAATCGTTCGTTAATCGTTAAACTCTCCTGACTCTTGTCTCCCAAAAAACATCATTTGCCTTCCGTCTGTTGAGTAAATCGCTGGAGGTGGGAGGTTTTCAAAGGGTAAGTTTTCGAACCGGATAATGAGTCCGTATTTTGCTAAAATCTACGAAGTCCTCGTTCAGCATTATCAGTCTCAAAAATTGCAAAAACTTGCGATCTTTCTGCCGTCATTTGGTAAAAAGGAAAAGTCCCTGTTGTGAATTTTAAATGAAACTCGAAGTTATTTTATAGGGAACTGTCAGCAGTTCGGTGGGCTCTCACGGCCCTCTGCCAGACACCACCGAAGCAATGAAGAATGAGCAGTGTTCAACCATTGTAAGCAAAATATTGGATCCAGTAAAGCTCCCGGTTGTCGACTGAATTCAGCTATAGTACGACTTCTGAATAAGCTTATGTAGAGTTTACAAACTGCGGACTTAAAAGGGTCTTAGCCTCTGTAAAACGACTAATTCAGGGATTGGACGTAAAATATGATCGGACTCCCCATCATCCCTACAAGGGAACGCGTGAAAACCAAAACTCTTTCTTCACTTTCATAACAATCAGTCTGGCACATCAATTTATCAGGTAAATCGCAAGCCAAGTAGCAAGTATGTTGGAAAGAATTCGAACACTCGAAGATCTTTTACGTCGGCCGTCATGATTGAAATGGAGATGGACTTTCCTTTAGTCTGCTTTAATTATCAAAAAGTAACCTCATCGGAAAAGTAAAAATTTGAGCCGAAATAAAAACAAACGTATGGGTACAGGCGGTAAGAATATGCATAAAATATGGAGCACACTATTAGATTTCAATGGTAAGTCGGACCCCTTGCTACTGTATGGTACTGCGGTGTAAAAAATCAGCAAAAGGCGTGCCTGGGCTTTCAGCTAGTACTCGTCAAATACTACTTGTTTACCAGTGACTGCTCACGGAAGAACGCGAATAGAATGCGACTGGTCCGCTGAAGTCGGTAGCTTTGCCTTGTTTAATTTACGAGGAAATTCATGCGCGAACTAGGAGCAGAGTCTTCGCAACAGACCTTCACAGGCGCGCTCTGAAGTTTTATATAAATATTTGAGTTGAAATACATCAGCTACTGCGGCATAAATGCGTAATATTCACAAACTGCCAACAGGCAGCTAGTAGTATACAATTACAGTTGATCTGCTAACTCATGAAATGTCGACCAAAATTTCGAAATGCGTTCTCGTTTCGAAAAGATAAATTAAGTAGTGTTGCAAAACTAATCATGATGCAGCATAAATCTATAATGATCCAGTTACCTCAGGGTGTCGGCTTTCGAAAAAACTTATTTTCGGCTGCATGCAAGATCTATACTCTGCAAAAAATGACTACTAAAGTAGTATGCAATTTTCTCATTAATTTTCGATGTTCTTGAAAATTCAATTGTATTTCATGAAAAACATGCATAAAAATATTCATTCTTTTATTCATTCGTTAGAAAATCACGTTTTATTCCAACTTAGTATAATTCGGTTTTAAACAAGTTTCTAATTGTGAGATTTTTTAATACCGCTAAATGGCCGTGCATGAAACGTCATGTATCTGCATTTACGAATGTGGCTTGTAAAGTTAACAATATTGCTCAAATCCACTGCTCAATTTTATGAACCTCATATGGTCACCTCTTAACACCGTAGAGAAATGCATGGTTTTCCGTACACGGAAAATATACAGCTTGTAGTTTTGGAACCCTGAATGCAAGTGTAACAGCAGGTCGGGTTCAAAATTATTCGGGAATTAGAAAAGTTTTTTTAAAGCCAAATTATACTCTTCGTTTTAGTATGAAATTAGAAGAAGACATGATTTTCTACCGAATAAGTAGAAGAAAAAATTTTTTTATGCATGCTTTCCATGAAATATAATTTAATTTTCAAGGGCATCGAAAATCAATGAGAAAATTGCATACTAGTTAAGCTGTCATTTTTTGCAGAGTATAGATCTTGCATGTAGCCTGCGGTAACTGGATAATTATAGATTTATGCTGCATCATGATTAGTTTTACAACACTACTTAATTTATTTTTTTCGAAACGAAAGCGCATTTCGAAATTTTGGTTGACATTTCATGAGTTAGCACATCTAATGTAGATCGTATGCTTTATCTGTTTGTTATTCCTTAAAAAATTTCATGGTATCTTCCCTTAAACACTATTGTTAAGCGATATTCCATCTATGCTGTCATAGTCCTTTGCATCGACAGACATTCTGCACATCTACTCAATTGCAATCATTTTTGACATTTCCAGAATTTTCCGTCTTCCTGAAAAAAGTGCTATTTCTGAATAACGTAATAATACTTTTAACATTTCTGTTATCTTTTAAATTCCTTTAAGGTTGTTATTGATATTGGGTGTATGCATGTGTTGGTGTCAACTTGCGAGCGATTAACAGTCATTCACAAATTCCGACACCTTTCATCAGATTGGCAACGTAGTGTGCCAGCTTTTAGCAACGCCATGTACAGTTTATTCAGCCACGCAGTTCCTTACGCCTGGCAACTCAAACGATTGAAATTAGGGTATTTTGTTTGTTTTCGCCCCGCGTCTAGAGTTGATCCCTTCAGGTGGCGTCAGTCGCAAGTACAAACAGACTGTCGAGGAGCGCTATGACGCAGAATAACAAAAACCGCCTATTCCATTCACCTTCTCACGCTCCCGGTCTTCAACTGCATCATCCACTACCCAGGTCTGTTTACAAAAACACCTCACCGGCCCCTCGCTTTCTCGGTCGCGTTAGTAAGTCCGATGTTTAAAAAGTGAAATCTCTAGTGTCTAAACCTTGATCTCAGTATGTCCACGACATTCGTCATCGTCCGGGGGAACGCGGTCTTGCAGCTCAGGAAGATTTTAAATCCCACCTGCCCGGGGTGGGAACCACCGATCAATCTGAAGCTGCAAACCATGCCAGGTGATAAAA
Organism: Spirometra erinaceieuropaei; assembly: GCA_902702965.1. Lineage (NCBI taxonomy): Eukaryota > Metazoa > Platyhelminthes > Cestoda > Diphyllobothriidea > Diphyllobothriidae > Spirometra > Spirometra erinaceieuropaei. Next base: position 375,204 of record CACRXP010000501.1, read on the forward strand.
TCTTACTTTTATGCATAGGGGCTGACTTCGAACATGCCAGAGACATGGAAAGGATGGACCTCGATGGTGGCGGAACATTTTCCGATGACTGGACTCGCGTCCAATGTTGAGGACACCAAGATCATCGTTCGACGCAATAGCAGCGCGTCAGGGGAGGTGGACGCATCGATCGTGTTGCGGACCTCACTAGTCCCAATGTGCATTGGGACTCTCACTCCTGCCCCGTCCGCAGCCGCACAGCGGAGCGTAATATAGATAGAATAGCATGGCCGGCAAGTACAAGGGAGACTGGAATGACCATCTCTGACTCATTAGCCGTCGTCAGCCAGTCATACCTTACCCTGAAGTATTAAACACCTTGGGCTCGATCCCGCAACCTGTTGGTTTGAATCGAGCCGCAGGTCCGAAGCACCTCGGTGTTGGGCATGACTGCCTGACGACAGATAATAAGCCAGAAATAGCCAGTCCAGGCTCCCATGTCTTGGTCGTCGGTGCTATTCTGCATATGCACACGATAGTTCGACCGTCATTGCCGGCGATGTCCCCCGTGTGCCCCATAGCATGGTGAAGCAGGGACGGTGATTCGCGCGTGGACTAGGTTATAGTGATTGTGGACTTGCGTAGCATCCATAACACTCTCTCCTCCCCCCCCCTCCTGGGTTCGGCGTCAAGACAGAGTCAAGAGGACCGGGGGCGGGGGCGGGGGAGGGCGCTCGTGTATGGCGCGGCCGGGCCCACACCTTGGCGCTCCAATCCACATCCCCTAGTCTACACAGATAATGGCCATGTTTTTAACCAGAACAAACAATAAGAGAGGCCGCAGGGGTCCCAGTGTGCGCGACCTCTGCCAGCAACTGGGTCTGGCACCACACACCCAAATGTTATGGCGTGCATTCCGATAACGCCTGCCAGAATCCGATATGGCTCTCCTGTAGGTCCAGCGCACTTATAACGTAGCCCGCTCGGGGCAGGATATGCACAAATATATTGATAAACAGCATCCCAAAAATAAAATTTTAAACAGTAGGTTCTTTGGGATAAGTAAGAACATCAGGGTGATACCATAATAACAGCACAGGTACTAGCCAAAAGCACATAGACGAGTGTTTCGCCGATGTTTTGCCGCTGCATGGCGCAGCATTCCCCGTGTGTTTTCTGGTAAATACTCCAATTTAGAAATTATCGCTTTTAAATTTCTTCAGAAATTATCTACGAACTTGGAGTAGATAAGTTTATTCAAGGTCTATAGGCACAGACCGAGTATTTTTATACATGAATATTTGGGCCAAAGTCCATCAGCCACAGCGGGTAACCGCGTAATATTCATTAACTGACGACAGGCAGATAGTAGTATACTTTAGGGTAAGGTTATACCATACTTACAGCACAGGTACTAGCCAAAAGCCCAAATATTATCGGTCTGTGCCTATAGACCTTGAATAAACTGCTTTTCTCCAACTTCGTAGGTAATTTCTGCAAAGATTAAAAAGCGACAGTAAGAACTTCATTAACAAATTTTGGACGTTGTTTCGCGGGTCGTCGTCAGACACCAGTAAATGCACAAAAACAGTCAAAATTTCAAACGTGCCAAAAATCGATATTTCTCTGATGATTCTGCCAGTTGGTGTCCGTCACATTCTTTATTGTGTATCGATCGCTTCCCGTCTCTTCCACTTCTCCTTGAGGTTTTTGTACATGGTGTCTAACTCAGTATGCCGACTAATGCATGACTCATCTGAGTGCATAGCTGCGGCAAATTCTCGGTCATTTTTGGTTAGGGTAGACGCCAGGGATGCGAGTCTTGTTCCATGCAAAAGTATGCGCGATATCCAGTGTGTGCGTGGCTGTTTGGGATAGATGGTCTCGCCTCTCAACAGCCAACCGATGTTCGTGAATGCATGTGGAGGCGGACCTTCCAGTTTGGCCACAATATACGTCATCGCACGCTTCACATGGGGTCTTGTAGACGACTTCTTTCTTCTGCAGATAGTTAACCCCATCCTTAAGGTGTACAAGCTGACTGCGTAAGGTAGTCGTTGGTATATGCGCCACATGTATTTGGTGTTTTCTCAGGTGTCTTTCATCAGGTACAGACGCATTTTTGATGTAAGGGAGGGCTCTCCAAGTATTTGTTTTGGGTGCCTGCTTGGAACTATCTAGTTCTCTCCCTTTTGATTCTTGCTTTTTTTCATGCACTGACATACGAAATCTTTAGGATAACCATTCCGACAAAAAATTCAAACAGATAATCAGTTCTGCTACGTATAGCTCTTCGTCGGAACAGGGTGTGTTTTCTTGGTGAAGCAAGTTGTTAACCGTGTTCCGTTTATGAGGCATTGGGTTGTTGCTATCGTAGTGTAAAACGACTTCCGCATATATCAGTGAGCGCCTGTCTGCCATAGTTAATATTGTCGGCCGAAACCGACAGGACAACGAGCCAGTAGCTCAATGACAGGCCGTTAGACTATTTAACGCTCAATGACCAGAAAACGCGGGTCCAACGGTCCTTCAGTAGAACCTAAAAAAATCATTTGGCATCAGTACTGTTCAGCGCCTGTGAACAGGAGACTTTCGCGCAGGTAAATTAGATCAAACGATCCGAACGCAAGCGGCTTAGGTGATAATTTTAGACTTCAGCATTCAGCACTGCCAGGCAGGACCCCTTCAGCGCGAGGCTGCCGATCAAAGTGAAGGTGAGGAGGTGCGCGACAAGACGATGTGGAGCGCCGTTACGCGCATGAAACCCGCATGAACAAGATCAGTGCTCTCCAGTCTAGTCGACTTCGTAATCACGTTGACAATCGGCCTGATATGTCAGGAGAAGAGCATAGACGCAGGCGTGGCAAGAACCTTGCCAAAATCACAGTAGTCCAAAGTTCGACGTTTGTTCTCAAAACGACAATTATCACCTTGTTAAGGGTGCAAAGCGGTAGCCAAAAGGCACCCGATTTTTTAACTCACAAGCGTACATTGGGAAATTAGTTGGCTACGAACAATGGTCGCACATTCAGCAACAGTGTTCCCACGCATTCACCCCCCCCCCCGGCCCCCGAGGCCCGTTTGAGTAAGCTTACTCTGACTGCCATATATAGTAACTTGAGAATGATATATTTAGACCGAGCAAACCAAATAGTACATTGCAGAACCAATGAGCTTACAAAACATCCTTCCAGCGGATAACATGCGGAACACCCAATCAGCCACAAACGCAGATGTGTAAGGACGCTCTATCGGCGTGTCGAAATGCGCTGCAGTGAGCCGGAAGACAAGACTGCTGAACTACAATACCTCTGACGGATCTTCAAAGCCATTGGCTACCCGCGCAACATCTTCAACCAGTGCATACGCAAAAGGGTTGGAGTTGCACACAGACCGGAGGCAACCATCAGGCGTCAGTTAATGAAACCGAGAGACCCACTGCGACGACAAGAAACGTCTGGAGTCATTAATCGGATCTGGTGCGGTTGCGGACAAAGCAACTACGTCGGAGAAACCGGACGACAGCCCCGAACGCGAATTGTCGAACACGATGCAGCGGTGCGGAGAAATGACGCTAGATCTCAGGTTGCGGCTCATTCGACGAGACCCGGCCACATATTCAAATTTGACGAGGCCGAAATACTCGCAAGAGGTGACAACCGTGTGGGACGGGAGCTACTTGAGTCATGGTTTACTGGCCGCCGGTCTCTTAACAAGTGCAGTGATCTTCCCATTCAACACTCGGTGCTCAGACTTCGCCTAGGCGGAGTAATTGGCCTCCCAGTCTATTAACAGATGCAATGATCTTCCCATTCAATACTCCGTGCTGAGACAGTATAGGCGGAGTAATTGGCCACGCGGGGAGCGCACAGGTGAACACCTTTTCACAACACCAGGGTCGGTGGATCAGACGGTCGAGCAATCATCACACTAACATCCAACGCATATGATGAAATTGCAGCAAATAAGCACGCGAATGTCGGCCATCACACCCCATGAAACGATCCCGGATGAAGGGAGGAGCCGTGAATATTCATAGGTACGCGGTGACGTAGCAAATGCATCCTATAAATACTGCAGCCCCATATGCATGAACAACTCGTATCTGCTGTCGTCTCTGATGATGGATTCGGGCTGGAATCCGAGACGTCAGGCAAATAAAGCTCTTATCCCAGCGATCGTGTCTCCTTCTTCAGAAATGTGGACCAGGATCATCATCACGACAGTTTGGATGTCCAGAAGATGAAGAAGCGATCACTGGAACAAGAAATTTATTGGCCTGAAGTTTCGATTTCTCACTCGAATCCATCATCAGAGACATTCGCAGATAAAGGTGATGGTGGCACCAGGAGTGCAGTATTTATAGCACGTGGCTGCCGTGGGACCATATGTGCACTGCAATTAACAGTTCTCGCAAGCACTGCTGGGGTCTTAATTGATGTGGTGGTGGCATGTCAGTCCGAGTCGTTAATGGCCGTGATTTCGTCATCCGTGCTGGATGATGGTGTGATTATTGCTAGGCAAATTGGCTCACTGTCACTGTGATAATTGCTCGCCCGCGCCCACCCCCCCCCCCACGTGACTGATTCCCCTGCTCAGAGGAGATCTCAGCACGGAATACGGTAACGGGAGGTCATTGGGCTTGTTGATGGATTGCGGACCTGAGAACCTTGACTCGAGCAGCTCGCGGCTCACGCGGTTGTCACCCCTTGCGAGGATTTCGGCCTCTTGAAATTTGAAAATATGGCCGGGTCCCGGCGAGTGTGCCGTCAACTGAGAGTTAGCGCCTCCCCGCCTCACTGCTGCTGCGTGTTCGTCAAGTCGCGTGCGGAGTAATCTCCCAGTTTCTCCGACATAGTTGCTTTGTCCGCAACTGCACCAGATCCGGTAAACGACTCCAGACGTTTCTTGCCGTGGCAGCGGGTCTTTTGGCCTCATGACTTGGCGCCTAATGGTTGCTTCCGGCCTGTGTGCAACTGGAGTGAGAAGACGACTGACGGCTTCCGAGACGTTCTTCCCGTACGGAAGAGTCCGCCCAAATTTGGGGCCGGTTGGATTTGGTCTCTGGTGTCATTTTCGTATGCACTAGTTGACAAAGTTGCGCGGGTAACCATTGGCTCTCATTGCCCGTCGAAGATATTGTAGTTCAGCAACCTTGTCTTCCATTTCACTGCGGTGCGTCTCAACGCGCCGGTATAGCGCCCTTATGCGACTGCGTTTGTGACTGATCGGGTGGTTGCTATTGAAGTTCAGTATTTGCGTCGTATTTGTCGCTTTCCTAAACACTTTGGTTTTCAGGCCACCATAGTCTTTGCGGCACCCGTAAAGCCCCCTCTACCAGCATTCAACGGTCAAGTTACTTAGGGTCCTACACCCTACCGTTGCCCCGACTATTTGACAAAATTGAGATAAATGAACATGCCCAATTCATGTTTCCACAAGATCAGGCCCCACCACACTGGGAACTCACAGCGTGGGCACATCTGTCTCTGTGTCCCCCACTTCCTACATCTATAGGCGGACTCGAAGAGAGAATCGTTGAGGCTCCGAAGACTGACACAAGACATGCTGCACTGCAAGTATGGCAGGAACTCGACTAGCCGCTTGGTGTGTGCCGGAACATATTGAAGTCCTCATCCAACATTATTTTCCTTTCTTGGAAATTTGTAGAACAAAACTCGTTAGCTTCACAATTAGGCCTACTAAGTTTCATTTCCCTTCACGAAACACTCACACTCCCATATGGACGTACTAAATAATGCCAATTTTCTAGGGACAGCCTGTACTGAAGTCAGTAATTTCCGAAGCCGAAACAGCCCTTGGGCATCCTTGTAGAACACTCACAGCCGCATCGCCGGCTTTTATGCTGGCTGTCACATGGATTCTCGATTGCCCCTAGTTTGCAATATCATGCGTGCAGGCAAATTTTGGTACCTTAGCAACGCCATTTGCGTGCAATTGTCCGCGTCTTCGTCTCGTTACACTGGGGGACAGACTTGACTAAATTACACCCGAACCCACCGCGCCCACAACAGATAAGAAATGGGCGTTCACCGGTGGAGGCGAGGCGTATTTGTCGTCCGAGGTCACGAGGTCGGCTACCCGCCTTCTGCACAGTTTGCCTTAAAAGACGCCCTCCGCTCGGCCTGCCGTGGGCGTTAGCACGACGGTCCCCGTACCGTGTGCAGTTTCGCCATCTCGGCAGCCCCTGAGGCACCTTTCGTCCCATACACGACCCTCCTCCGTGGTCAGGGCCGGTTAAACGCCCTAATCCAACGTCTTCCGCCTCTTGTTGAACATCTTCATAATTGGCACACACATCCCTTGCTCCGATTAGTGCGGTATGGTACAAGCGAAGATGCCAGTTCCAGGCACGGGACCTCCGTCTATCAAGAAGTTCAACGACATTCCCACTCCATATTCCGTGCTGAGGCACAGGCTGGCCAAAGAAATTGATCACTCGGAGAGCGCGCAGGCCGGCGAGCCAGATGGCCGAGCAATCAGCGCGCCAGCATCCAACGCAGGTGACGTGATTTCAGCAATTAACAACTTGCATGCCGGCCATAAAGCAATTAGCGCACCAGCTGGCAGCAATTCTTGATGAAGGGGAGTGCGGTTAGACACTATAGGTATGCGGTAGCGTGGAAACTGCATCCTACAAATACTGCAACTTCTTGTGCATGAATCACCCTTTTCTGCTACTGTCTCTGCTGACGGGTTGAAGTTAGAATCCGAAACGTCAGGCGCATAAAGGCCTTGTCCCAGCGATCGCTTCTTCTTCTTCTTCTTATCAGTTCGGTATGGGTTCATACGCCACTAGGAGCTGGAGGGACAATGTACGACGACCCCTAACACA
>CACRXP010000501.1:387048-397945 GCA_902702965.1 Spirometra erinaceieuropaei
GGTTCGAAATATCTGGTTGGGTGGGTGGGGGAAGATAGCGGCAACCGTGTGTGTGCGCGCAGGCAGTGCGAACTTTGGAAGCGGTGGGAGATGGAAATGGCAAGGGAGGGGGGCGAGGCGAGGAGAGGGAGCTCGCTATACTGGCGGAAGTCCGGCTGCCTTTCGACACTCCAAGACGGTGGCCCTGAGCATGAATTGCCTGCGCGATTGGGCGCGAACAGTCTGGAAAAGATGAAGAAAAGAGAGGGAACATAGCGGCGCATGGGATAAAAGAGAAATATATAATTTACTCTGCGACTACTGTATTTGAGAGACAACAGGAAATCACGGTAAACCGCTTATAGGAGTTGGGAGAAAGCGACTAGATGGCGTAGGGCGGAGACTCGTAAAACATTCAGGTGGATTCTTCAACAAGGTTTCGAATTGAAACCATTGCGTTTGGCGGAATTGCAGAATCCACTGACATGGGACATAATCTCAATGCACGCGCGGTAACGGGTGCGCTTTTAGCTGAACACATCTGACAGTTCGACCGTCGATTCCAACGAGGTCCACCGCGTGCTACACAGCAAGGTGCAGCAGGTGCGGCGACTTGCACAGCATCTGCCGCACTCTCTCCCATCACCCACCTGGACCCGGTGTCAAGACATAGTCAAGAAGACCGGAGGCGGGGGATGGTGTAGGTGGCTGGCACGGCCGGGGCCGCACCTAGGCGTGTCACCACATCCCCAAGTCAACAACACACACCTGATCACGATTTTTCACCAACAACAACACCAACACCCCAACAGGAGTTAGAAGGACGAGGATGACTGAGCAGCCATCACAGACTCGCAGAACCTGAAATCTGAGGTCGGATTCTTTGGACACTGAGAGTTGAGTTTAGCATTCCCCGATTGAGCGCCTAAGCACAAAAGGACGGGTAGATTCCGTGACGTGAGTAGTGAACGCCCCTCTACCCGAACGCAACTGACAGGACAATGAGCCCGTGGCACAGTGGTTGGAGGGGTCGGACTTCTAACTGGCAGATCGCGAGATCGAGCCCCAGGTGTTCCAAACCCTGGGGTTGGGTACGGCCGGCTAGCGGCGACCGGTAAGTCAGAAACAAAAACCCTAATCGCATATTCAAGCGACATCTGGGAACGGACAGTCGTTCTGTTTCATTTATTTCCTGTCTGGGTGAATTCTATCACATTTTACAAAAAAAGACATTCATGGACATTTGATCGGAAATAAAGTCTCCTTCAAATAGTTAACTTGAGGAATGGAAGAATTCCAGCATATTTTGAAAGACAAGACGCGTTTTCGCTCCTTCCCAGTACAGGCGACAGCCGATCTCATGAGATGGTAGTCGGAATTCTGAAATGCGTACTCGATTAGGAAGGATTACTAAAGTGGGGTTGTAATATTGATTGTTTTGTAGCATAATGCTCTATCGTCCCGGACACGCCAGGATTTTGGCCCTCAAATGCACTCCCTACTGGCCGCCCGCAATTAGCGCACTTGATATAAAGTGGCTACTTAAGTAGTATGCATATCTCCACTACTTTCCGATAATTAAAATATCCTTTCATTTGGTAGCATACCGCGTTTCCCTTAAGTTTTTTTACCCGCAAAAAGGATACGGCTCGGTTTTAAAAAGGTTTTTAAATTCCAGAAGGAGTTAGAGCTCGATCTGCCGTCGCATGAGTCTAGGGTTTTCAGTCTACTGGTTTTATACTTTCCGTGTAAGGAAAAGCAGGCATGTTATTAAGTAGAAACCGCACAGCGTTCATAAAATTCTGTAACGCATGTAGATTATGCTGTATACTTGACTAGCAGCATTAGTATACAGACAAATACGAGGCTACTTGAATGGACATTTCACAACCCTAAAAATCTCATTAGAAACTTCTAAAAAAACCGAAAGATACCCTTTATCGAGCATAAAATTCCAAGAAGACGTGATTTGCTACCAAATAAGTGCAAGAAGGAATATTTTTATGCACGCCTTCAACAAAATATATTAGCATTTATAAGGTCATTCACTATAACATGCATAGTAATTAAGTAGTACTTTTTGCTGAGTGCAGTCATTGCAGGCGGAGGAAAAGAAGCGCTTTTAAAAGCCAACATCCTGGCGTTTGAAATATTACGATATTATGCCGCAAGATAATCAATGTTACAACGCCACTTAAATAATCCTTCCTACTCGAATACGCATTTCAGAATTTCGGCCAACATTTCATGAGATCGGTCACTGACTGTACCCCCAAAAGTAATTCGGAAACTGATTTATTTTCAAATAAAGAGGTCTACGGACGTTCGTTAAAAGTTACATTAGATAGTAAGTAGCGTGCTTATGCGTAAGAAACCTAAGAGTAGTAAACTAAACGACGCATCATATTACGATCTGCAAAATCTGCAGTGGGAGTTTCAAAAAAACCAGAAAAGAGCCCATATTTAAGACATAATTTTCGATAAACCCCAGTATCCTAAAAATGAGGACGAGGAATAGACTGCGGGCATTTCTCCGGCAGACAGAGAGTTATTATAAAGTTCAATGTTTTCCGATGCTCAGTCGTAAGTCGGTGTGTACTAAGTAAACTTAGAATAATGCTGTCATGCAAGTCACGAGTTTTTTACGTTAAGTGGCGCTCACAGAAGGCACCGCATTATGAATTCAGGCGAGGCCATAGACACAGAGCCTTGATACGGAGCTTAGAAGAAGTCGGCTGGAGGTAGAAAGTGCATGGCGATTTAAAAAACTGCGAGGCTGACAACTGACCTTCAAGAAAACATCCAAGTCAAGGACTTTTTGGTGCAATGCCTGGCCGAGGTAGTAGATAACATCGTCAATTGCCTGCTCCTCGGCGAAGGCGTCTACAAGTCTGGAGAGAGAAAGACAATGAAGTAAAACTGTACTGATAAAGTCTGTCGGCAAAGAACACATTGAAGAAGGTGACACGATCACTGGGACAAGAGCTTTATTAGCCTAACGTCACGAATTCCTGCTCGAACCCATCATCAGAAACAAAGCAGACACGGGTGGTTCATGCACAAGGGGCTGGAGTAGTTATAGGATTCAGTAGCCATGCTACCACATACCTATGAATATTCACGGCTCCCCCCTTCCTCAGGGATCGTTGCACGTGGTGTGATGGCCGACATTCGCATCGTTAATTGCTGCAATTTCATCATGTGCGTTGGATGTTGGTGTGATGATTGCTCAACCATCTGACAAACCGACCCTGGTGTTGGGACAGGTGTTCACCTGTGCGCCCCCCCGGGTGGCCAATTACTCCGCCTAGGCGAAGTCGCAGAACCGAGTATGGCATGGGAAGATCATTGCACTTGTTAATGGACTGGGGGCCAGTAAACCATGACTCAAACAGCTCCCGACTCACGGGTTTGTCACCTCTTGCGAGTATTTCGGCCTCGTTGAATTTGAACGTGTGGCCGGATCTCGTCGCATGAGCCGCAACTTGAGAGTTAGCATCATTTCTCCGCACCGCTGCAGCGTGTTCGGTCATTCGCGTTCGGAGCTGTCTTCCGGTTTCTCCGACGTAGTTGCTTTGTCCGATGGTCGACTCCAGACGTTTCTTGTCGTGCCAGTGGGTCTTTCGGTTTCACATTCCTTGATCAGCTGCAGTGGTTGCAAGGGCGAGGAGGTGGGACGGATCCGACAGCTTAACCGTGGCGAGCGACAACGTCCACCGAGCGCCCTACGGAGTGGGCGCGGCTGTCCCCGACTTGGGCAGCATCTATCGCACTCTGTCCTCCCTTAATCCACCCTGGTCAGACAGGAGGAAGATGAGCAAGCTGACGCGATTTCCACTGCACAGTAGCAGACTACTGTGAGGGCGGCTGCGATTGCACATCAGTGAGTGCCACATTAGGAAGCGACCATTACTTCCTGACCCTGAGACCGGAGAGAAGGACCGAGTTATACCGTTAGTTAGCTCTCACCCAGTAACAGTGTCTGTGGCTTCAAAGTGGACGGCGTTGCGGACGCCGTGGTAGCTCCTGACTGCCAATCATATTAATTCGTCGTCGTCACAACGCCACTGCTGACTTCCCTCAGGACATGCAGAACCCATAGCGATAGTGCCCTGTCGAAAGGGTCAACATCCCTTCCCTGCCGACACGGACTAAGGGCAGGAAAGGGCTCATTAGACACCCTCGAATACAGCTTAATACCGACGACTAGCGCACTCCACAAATCACCCAAACTACGATCTTATTCTCGGTTTATACAGACAAGAAATCTGAAACAGACGAGGGACTGAGACTGTCAGGGAATGCGCCGGTGACTGACGTGCGAAGTGGGACTCTGACCTGAATTCAATCACAGGGTATCGCTAGCTTCCTAAGGCTTTGACGTTGTGAACTCGACCTTGGCTGCCCAGTGTTCAACCTAAGACCTAACTTAGGAGGTAGATGAAGTGTGAAGGGGTATCAAGCACAATCACCTTTCAGCTGGATACAACCCTGTCTGCGAGAGTTTCAAGCCCACAATGCAAAGAATCCCGTCAATCGGTTGTACTTAGACTTGCCCACTAGCCAGGTAAGAACTCTCTCGTAGTCAATGACCCGAAAAGGAACCAACGGGCGTATTGCGGAACGTTATCTGGCCGCGAAAGGTCATACAAGTGTGCTTGGGTGCAAAATCAGCAGCGGAGATGGCTACTTCGAAGGAAGGCAACAATGGGGCAGTCTCTACGATGCGATGCAATCACGGCAAACCGCGCACGCGTGAGGTAAAGGAAATCGAGTTGACATGCATTTTGCCCCACGAGCTCGTAACCCCCGCCGCCCGCCTCCCGTAACGAGTGAGCTCCGTAAGAACAATCGGTGAGCGCCCCCTACCATTGTATATTCCCGATCGAAATCGACAGGGCAACGGGCTCGTGGCCCAGTGGTTAGAAGCGTGGACTTCTAACTAACAGGTTGCGAGTTCGAGTCCCAGGTGTTCCACATTTCGGGGTTGGGTATGACTGGCTGACGACGGCTAATAAGCCAGAAATGGCCACTCCAGTCTCCCTTGTCCTTGTCGGTAATGACATACTACCTCTCCCGTAGTCCTTGGTCCGAAAAGGAACCAACGGGCGTATTGGGGAACGCTATCTGACCGCGAAAGGTCATGCAAGGTGCTTGGATGTAAAATCAGCAGCGAGGATGGCCACTTAGAAGGTAGGCAACGATGGGGGAGTCTGTATGGTGCGATGCAATCACGGCAAACCGCGCACGCGTGAGGTAGGGGAGATCGAGTTGACATGCATTTTGCCCCACGAGCTCGTAACCCCCCTCCCCCCCTCAGTGATGGTGTTGGAGGCAGGTGTGCGAACCAGATGGGTCATAAGCACTTAATCGAACCGAGGTTCATCGATGCCTCGCTACTTGCCATTTTCTGTCGCTGAAGATCGGGTATTTATTCAATCAGGAATGGGCGCACACCGATCCATTGGCTTCCCGAAGCAAACAAGCTTCGTATGGGCGATAGGGGTCACGAACAGGCAACCACCTACCAGGCCGAAGTCGGCCAAGTCATAATAGCAGCGAGGAGGGACGACAGAGAATGCGGGTTGAGTGATACAGTACTGTTTCGGGCTTATTGTGCCTTCATTCAGCCAATCATAACCCTGACCACCAGCTGGTACCGGAAACACAAACATGCGCTCAGACGCACCTGGCGCAGCTGGTCCACCACTGGGGTCTACCAGATGGGTCATAAGCACTTCATCGAACCGAAGTTCATCAGTGCCTCGTCATCTGCCATTCTCTGTCGCTGCAGATCGGGTATTTATTCACTCAGGAATGGGCGCACACCGATCCATTGGCTTCCCAAAGCAAACAAACTTCGTATGGATGATAGGGGTCACGAACAGGCAACCTCCTAACAGGCCGAAGTCGGCCGAGCTATGATAACAGAGCGGGAGAGGTGACAGAGTCTGCGAGGGGTAGATTGATACAGAACTGAGGCCGGGAACACACGCATGCGCACAGGGATGGCGCAGCTGGTTCACTACTGGGGTTTAGCAGGCGGGTCATAGGCGCTCCAACATTCCTGAGTGAGACGATAAGTATTTCAGAAGAAGAAGGTGCGATCACTGGAACAAGAAGTTTACCGGTCTGACGTTTCGGATCCTCACTCTAACTCCACCACCAGGGCCAGTTCGAGATAGGGTTAGCGAAGGCACAAGGAGTGCAGTAATTATAGTACGTTGCCCATGTGGGACCACATTCGTACTATAATTAACAGCTTTGGCCATCAGCGTCGGTTCATGATTGATGCGATGATGGCTTGTCAGCCTGCGTCCGAGGCGTTAACTACCGCGATTTCATCATCTGTGCTGGGTTTCGGCGCAATGATGAGTCGGCAATTTGACTTGCTGTCACTGGAATTGTTACTCATCGCGCCCTTTCCACGTGACTGGTTTCCCTCTCCAAAGAAAGTCTTAGCATCGTACACAGTAACGAGAGGTCAAGTCGTTTGTTGAGTAATTGCGGGCCTGAGAACCATGACACGAGCAGTTCGCGCCTCACGCGGTTGAACCTCGTGCGAGGATTTCAGCCTCTTAAAACTTGACCTGGTTCCGCTCACTGAGCTGCCAGCCAATAGCTAACTTCTTTCCTGCTCACTGTTGCCGCCTGCTCGGCCATTCGCGTCCAGAATAATCTCCCAATTTCTCCAAAGTAGTGGCTCTGTCCGCAACTGCATCAGATCCGGCAAACGACTCCAGACGTTTCCTGCCGCGGCAGTGGGTTTTTCGACCTCATGACCTGGTGCCTCTGGCCTGTGTGCAACCCCAAGTGGAGTAGGAAGGCGACTGGCGGCTTCCGAGACCTTCACTTACGGAAGAGCTCGCCTTGATTTACGACCAACTAGATTTGGTCTCTGGTGTCGTTTGCGTATACATATGGTCCCACGGCAGCTACACACTACACCTGCTGCACTCCTTGTGCCTCCACTAGCCTTATCTGCGACTGTCCCTGCTGATGAGTCCGAGTGAGAGTCCGAAACGCCAGATCAGCAAACTTCTTGGCCCAGTGATGGCATCTTTGACTTCTTTTGATCTGCTTCCGGGACCTCGCCTGTTCGTTTTAATCGACGCTAAGTATTGTCGGCTAGCCGGTTTCTAAGAACTGGCCGAGGCATAGGCACGTGTTCTTCACCCAATCCTTCCGCCAACATGTTTTTCCACCTGCCCGAGCCCCTGTCGAATGATTTCCGCAAAGATAATGTTCTGGCACCTTCTGAAAGAGGTCGTTAGATGCGGATGCTGAACGACGAGCTCTTGAGATGGAGTGACGGCAGTTCTGTGGTGGCATTATAATGGGGATTTGCGTTACGGCAGACAGAGTTAGGAAAATCTGAACAAATGCATCAACTTACTGTCGATAGACTGGCGCTGTCGCGCTTACGACGTCGTCAAAGTTCATCTGTCCATCCTCCTCCTCCTTCTTCAGTTTGTGATAGGCATCTCGAAGCTCCTGGGTCTTCTTCTCCAGTTCTGATGTGACCTGTTTCACTTGGGTCTGTGAAGTGACAACGAACATGGTCAATATCAGGAACATCAATCGGAAGTCACAGGTCTAAATGGATTTACGTCACCGGACGACTTAATCCGATAGCTATAAGCCAGGCGACTGCCAATCAGAAACTTCATATGGAGAACCGTGAGTAAATATGTTCCTATTCACATGCATGACTTACTGTGGCCCGGAAAGACATGAATCACAACACGAGGCGTGGTCTGTTTGTTGGTATATCTGACGACAACCCAGCGTGTGTCAAGCGATAGCACATGGCGGAATGACCTTTACTGAAAGCTAGTTGCAAAATAAGCAGATACACAGGACAGTGGTATTGCCTTCAGGTGTGGCTGGGTACCGTGTAACAAAGTAGGTCGGTTTACGACATATAGAGCCTTGCCCGCCGGAAAACAAGAAGGCCTCACCCAACACACTTGACCGTTGTCGGCCGGTCAGTATTACTGACTGTTCAACCTCTGTACGATCGCCCGCTAAGGTCTTAGACTGGAGTAAGACGGAACGCTCATTTTACATCGGTTGGCGTCACTCGAGCCTAACTGGTTCAGAACTGCACAAGTGGGCAGACATGGTTCGCTTTAGGGGGGTGTGCAGACCTGCAGTGCGTGTACACAGAACACAAACTCAGCCAACCGTCAAGAATTCCGCAAATGCGCTCAAACAGGGATGACCGTTTCTCGCCCCGCTACCATCGCCAGCCAGCCATGTCCAAATCGTAGTCCAAGAAACGCCGAGATTTGGACACGGGAGGAGTGATTTTCTGAGCCAGCCGACCCATGGCTTACGCTGCATCGGTCCTGATCGGCTACAATTACCAGGGGTGGTGTGACTAATATCCTAGACCCCGCGATATCCTTGTGATCACACAGACACGAGAGAGGGAGAGAGAAACAGGAAGGACAAATGGACTGACCAGCTCGCTGGCCATTTGGGCCCGATATATGTCCAGCTTTTCACGGCCGGCGTTCAAATCCCGGTCAGTGGCCTCCAGGGCTTCAATTTCACAGGTGAGCCGTTGAACCAGTTTCTGTTGTTGCCGATGCAGTTTCTCCGCAACCGCAGATCGAAGCGAGAGCAGGACAGGGTCTTCTGTGGGCACAGCTAGGGGGAGGGGAGAGGGGGGAAGAAGGTTAGATAAGACAAATGCTCATTTCTGGTGTACTTCGTTAGCCGGCCATCTACAAGTACAACTCCCCGCCCACTCCCCCCACCCCACCTAAACCGGAGAGACGTAAAGTTAGGATGCGAAACGGCACAATCACTGAACTAGGTGAGATAAGACAAATGCTCATTTCTGGTGTACTTCCTCAGTCAGTCATCTGTAAGCACAATTCCCACCCCCCCCCCTCCCCCCACTTAAACCGGAGAGACATGCCATTAGGATGCGAACCGAGGTCTAACGGCACGATGATTGAACCAGGAGTTTCGATGGGCTTGCCCGTCAAACTCCTCATAATAAGAGTTTAAAGTTGACACTCGAAACCCACATAGGAGTGCTTGGAATCAACACCTTGACTATGAGTGAGACGAGCTCCGGTCGGCCTTATAGTTTCGTTTGTATCGACAGTTACTGCGCCAAGTCACCTTCTCAGCTGCATTTCTGTTCTGGCGAAACGACTGCACGAAGAGAATTTTCCTCAGTTAAGAAGGCCACTGGTTAACTGCATCAGCCGTTTATCAGAACTAAATGCTAACGAAGTGACACAAATCTTTTGCATTACCGCAAATTTACTCTGATTATTGGATCTATCGCCCAGTTTCCCTGGGTCGATGATTGTCCCAAGTCGGAATTCTAGAAAAAAAAAAAAGGACTGAGGGGACAGCCTTCATTTAAAACGGGCCGGTCGGAAGCTCAATCAAGTGGTCTGCATGGATGCACACGTCAGCGAGGTGCTGAAGATAATGATGGAGCGCCATTCAGTGGGAGAGCCTAATAGCAGAGGACAGATTGAGTGGCGAGTGGACTGTACAACAGTAAATGCCTGGGGAGAGAGAGTGGGGGGGGACGGGATCATTTGTCGCGATCGGCCCGGTTTCGACCACAGGATCTAGTCACTCGCCCGCGACCAGGATGAGCAGAAAGGAGTAGACATCAGTCGGTTAAACTACCCGCTGAGCAATATTCATAGTCAACTGACCCAGAAGGGAGTCGTGATTGGTCAGCCATACAGACGGCGTGGGGGAACAGGCAGTGCTCGAAGGACGCCGGGAAAACTGTCAAAATAAACCAGAAGCTGAAAATGCCTCTATAATCAACGGTTCTGGATCCTGACTTCAAACAACCACTTAGCCCATCGGGGTCACCACGGTTGGCGAGGACGGGTGGACAGCTAAAGATGGGATGAGGGGGGGGGAGGGGGCAGATGGAGCCCCACAGTCGGCACTGGCGGTCAACACATAAAGAAAAATGTGCCAAATAGTGTGAGCAGTGAGCGAAACTCTCCAGTCTATGAAGGGTGGTAGACGAAATCATTACTTGCAACGTCAAATCTCTTCCACTGAACGCCTCGTGTCGAGAGAACGTTGGGACCTCGTTTTATGAATAAGATGGTCAAATATGCGGGTCCCAGGTTCTTGTTGCAGAGAAGACGGACGCGCAACCAATGGGGCAGTACGTGTATTAGCCTGTGCTTTCGGTCTCGTACAGGAAGCCATCATCAGAGATTGTACCAGTGCTCGCGCGCTCATCTTCTTGGCAAGATGGTCGAAGTTTATTTAAATAGGCTTGCTCACGTGAAAGTAAACACATACAAACGGTGACGGACCGTTACCAAGATACCACTATTGGGGACATCCACTCAAGCATGGAATCTTCAATTAAAATCACCCCAAGGGATTTTGGGATTTTAGGACACTCTGACGTGGATCTCCGCTTAAATGGTCCCTATGTGCGACCAACTGCCCCAAGGGAAAACAATCCTCTTTCCTCTTTCTAGACTCCTAAAAAACGGCCGCACAAACCGCAATTCGTTTAAGAGAAAAGAAACCATCTATCAGTGGCAGCGAAAAAAAAACACGAGAGTCTGTTTGGTTCCGACAGACAGACAGTGCGACTGCGAAGAGGAGTGAAGACTGAGAAGACGAGTTGACACACCTCCATAGGCGGGTTGCGGATAGAGGCCTGTACCAGCAGCCGGTGGCGGCGTCGGATGGGGTGGCATCATGGGCATACCGACGGGGGGAGTAGAGGAGGGAATGGGAGGCATCTGCCCACTTCCGACCCAGGCGCTGCCCGGTTGCGGGTAGTAGGGAGGGTAACCATTGGGAGCCGCTGCTGCTGGTGGCGAGACGAAGGAGACAAAACACAGACAGTGTGAGAAAGCTGGTACAAAATAAAAAAATGCAGCCGCCTCAAAGTGCGCTT
>CACRXP010000501.1:418940-436500 GCA_902702965.1 Spirometra erinaceieuropaei
CTTCTAGTTTCTTTCGGCCGTCTGAGGGCATTATGCCGAAGAAAATTGAACAGTAATCTAGGAGAGGTAAAACATACATTTTGAACAGTTGTATTCTTAGTGCATTTAAGGTGAAATTTTTACATATGAATCCACACAGGCTTGAGAAGGGACTTTGAGAAACTGAGTTCTCTTTTCGACCGTCAGTGTGGTGGGTTTTTCCGGTCGCTCGACAATATTCTTTGCAATAAACTATTTAGGATACCAGGCAATGCGAAATAAGTCCTGGATATCTCTAAGCCCCTCTTCGACGTTGTCTGTCGAACAAATTTGTTTGGCCCCTTGCACTAAACACTGGACTGGAATTCGTTCTTGCGCAGGGTCGTGAAACTAAAAAAAAGTTTGTATATTTTCCACATCAGGTTTTCTTCCGATAGGGGCCCATTCGGATGTTTCCGTCAGGTTTCCTGCTTGGAAGGGCATCCAAGAAAGGGAGCGAACTAGTCGTTTCCATCTCCAATGTGAATTTGACCGTCGGATGTGCCTGATTTACAGCATCTGAGAGGACAGCTACGTCAGTTTCTGTGGTGGCAATTGCAATAACGTCACCATCTTGGTGACCGTAATATTTAACTTTATTCATCTGATCGTTTGATTGAATTTTTTAATTTGCCCACAAAAACCTCGGTTAAAAGAGGTCCAAGAGTCTAGCCCATAGCAACGCCGTCTATTTATCTATAGAGTCGGTTATCAAAAAGCAATAATGCATCAAGTGATGGTTTATCGAGTGTCATGCAAGAATGGTTGTGTACATATCGCAATGGAAATTCCAAAAATTCGCTTGCGGTTTCAGTTCGTGTATTTTTTTGACAAAGTAAAGATCTCCTTGCATCTTCAAGGTGAAGGTGATGGCACGCAGCACAATTTAAAAGATGAGTGAAGCCTTCCCTACACTTTGATATTCTTAATTAATTAATGCCTTTTTTCACTTGAGTCCTTTTTAAAAGTCGCCTCTCACTGCTGGGTATAATTTTTTTCAGTTTTGTTAGACAGTCTGGCAAAGTAGCCGTATTTTTTGGCGTGCCGTTCAGTGACTCCGTGTCAGGCTCTCGGTTTCTGGATTTTGTAGTAAAATAACAGCAGTATTTGCTATTCAGTACGTTTCTCTATACGTTAGCAGCATTTTGTTCCTTGTACTGCAACCAAAAACTTATCTAGTCTGCAATGCCCAGCCGAGCACGTGCAAAAAGACGAAAGCTTGCGGCCTTCCCACCGTCTCTGGGTGCTAGAATCGTGACCGCAGACACAGCAGGTGCAGCATATGTTCGTCGCCTTCTACAGACATAGTTATCTCGCAAATCCCTTTAGTACACGTAGAACATTTGGACCCTTTAATCGTCCAAAACTACGCCTCCGCTAGTCGTAGCAGAACACCAGCCGACGAAATACTCGATCAGCTGATATATGGCGACATAAGCAGCACTTCTGAAAAAGTCATTGAACAGGCGTTTAAAGTCATTGGAGTAATAAGTTCTGAAACTGAGGAGAGAATTAAACGCAAGCATAATTTTCTACTGCGAAACAATCCGTGTCACTTATCTGCTACAGAGGGAGCGTATTTATTCTTGCAAAGTTGTGGCTTGGGTTTCAGTGTCGCACAAGCTAAACGACTGCGCTCGCTCAGTCGTAATGCGCCAATAGTAGTTACCCTTTTCTCCTTCATAGACATCGATTTTATCCTGTCGAGGAGGGAGATAACTAGACAATTCTGCCGTAAATGGCACTGCTACGTTTCGCCAGACCTCACACCATTGTAGGGAAGACTGGACAAATTAAAATCGGTAAAAACCAACACCCAGATGATGACACCTATTGTCAGTTTGAATAAGTCCTCTACAACACCATCTGCGGCCTCTGCACGTCACGGCATAGTCAATTCCGTAGGCAATTCGACTACTCTTAATGCCAAAATCTTTAAACACACCAACAAGCCTGGTAAAACACACCTCTACAGACTCCTCCAACAACCTCTAGCAACCCTATGCATGTACCTAAGTCAAAGGCGCATCCAATTGCCGTCTCAACCACTCGGACACCGGGTAAATCTAGCTCCAGTGTAGGATCTTTTGCTCCACAATCGGCTAACAGTGCCTCAAACACCCCGACTCAAAACGTAGTGTATTTCCAGCTGCCCCCAATCCTCATATCGAGGCGGTTAGGCCGAATATGCCGACATTCCCGTCTTTTAATAGAACTCTTGCTCCAATGGATGCACTGCGTCCCCCCCCCCCCCTAACATGTTTCCTCACGGCCGTTTGACCAATGCATTCCTCATGCCAATGTCCATACTGGATCAGATAACTCATCCGATCCTCAGTTTCGTTCCGGCGGGAGTGCGTTACAGTATCTGGCCCGTGGATTCCCAGTTGAAAATGAGTTAGCTAACAATTGTTTCCAGCTTCCCTGACCGTCATTTCCTCCCCCAAGTCCTACCCCTTTTTATCCACGTCAGAATCATTTGAGTTTATTTGGTAAGGGTAATAGGCAAAGCCTTTGAAAACCCTACTGATTACATGTCAGCTCGTTAGACATAACTGTACACTAACAGTAAAATATTCACTAATAAAACGGTACCTGATTCATTTGAGTAGCATTGTCTCAGAGAAAATATTTACGGGGTCGTGGGGTATCAGTTCAGATTCAGACAGTCGAGGGAAGACAGGGAACACAAATAATTATCCAAGAGTTTCTTGAAGGTCTGCAGAGACGTAGCCTCCACGACTGACTGAGGGAGATCGTTCCATTTCCCCACTACCCTCTGCGGGAAAAATTCAGAACGAAGATTCAGCCTGGACATTGTTGTCCGTAATTTCATAGAGTGACCACGAAGATTGGGTGAAAGGTGCCACTGAAGCATGTCCTCAAATTTAAGTCCATACTCAAGGCCATGTTTTATCTTGTAGACGAGGATAAGATCACCTCTTTGTTGCCTGTAACACAGAGGGAATAAATTAAGGCAATTCAATCTGTCTGTGTAGGATTGGCTTTTTAGACCGTTTACCAGCTTTGTTGCACGCCGTTGTACTCGTTCGAGGCATGCTTGGTCCTTTACTAGCCATGGCCGCCACGCTTGTAGGCCATACTCTAAGTGGGGCCGAACAAAGGTGCCGTGAACTTTCCCAAAATGTCTTGGTCAAAGGTTACGAACGTCCTTTTGATTGCATGAAGCCCTCCCATGGCGTTTTTTGCGGCCTTGTGGCACCGCAATGTTGGTTTCAGTTTGTTCTGTATGAAAACCTCAAGATCCTTCTGTGAAGATTCTGCGGGGAGCCTTATATCTTTCAGGTGGTATGTCCTCAGGCTCTCATTTGAATGAGAGTTGGTGGGATACAGATGAAGGACGGCACACTTCTCCACATTGAAATCTAGAAGCCATTTCTTCGACCACGCTTGCATTCGGTGTAAATTATCTTGAAGGGTTCTCTGATCATTCGGATCCTTAATGACTTGCCAGAGCTTAACGTCGTCTGCAAACATTATTTTGCCCCAGTCGAGTTCCTGAAGGCTGTCATTAACATAAAGGTTAAAGAGCAATGGTCCCAGAACTGAGTCTTGAGGCACACCACTGGTCACGTTCACCCATTCTGACATATAATCTCCGATAGAGACACGTTGTTTCCAACCAACCAGAAACGCCCTAATCCAGTTCAGAATATCTCTCCGGATGCCGATTGCGCTCAATTTGTGAAGAAGGCGTTGGTGCGGAACAGTATCGAAAGCTTTGTGGAAATCGATGTACACGGCATCGACCTCAAAACTCTCTTCTAGAGCCCTGGTCCAGATATCCAGACAAGCCAGCAGATTTGAGAGGCAGTAACGCCCTCTCCGGAAGCCCTGTCGAAAATCCTGTAAGATATTATTTTCTTCACAAAACTGCTGCATAGCGCTCTTTACTAGTGCTTCCATAGTTTTGCATGCGAGGCAAGTTAAGCTAATAGGCCTGAAGCTGCTTGCTGTCATTCTGCTACCTCCTTTATGTAAGGGAGCGAGGTTGGCTGTCTTCCACTGTGATGGCAGCCTTCTTGTTCTCATTGACAGCTCAAAGAGAGTCGAAAGAGGCCTTGACAGCTCCGTTGATAGCTCCTGAAGTATTAGTCCTGGAATTCCGTCGGGTCCGGGAGACTTATCAGGTTTTATTTGACTGGGGACGCGTCTTACTTCTTCGACGGAAAAGGCGACGGTTTCAATGACAGCAGTATCTTGGCGCATTTGAAGCTCCCGGCTGTCTCGGTACATTTCAAACTGCTGATTGTCTTCTGAGGACTCCTCCGTAAAAACCGATTGAAAAAATTGAGAGAGTAATCGCACTTTCTGTGGCCCTTCAACTAACAAGTTTCCGAGGCTATCCTTTAGACAGGCAATTTCGTCCGTATGTTTTCTCCTACTGAGGATGTACCCATAAAACTTCTTGGGACATGCAATGGATTCTGCTATCAGTCGGCGCACGAAAGAAGTTATAGCAACCCGTATTTGTTTGCGGCATTTATTGCGCAGGTCCTTATATTCGGTGAATAACCTTGGATCTCGAAGTTGCAAATTCATTTTCCATAGTCTCTTTTTCTACTTTATGGTCTTTTTGTCGTCAGACTGATCCACCGCGGTCGCGCACATGGTCTTTTTTTTATATTACACAATGTGTGTCAATTAGACGCTCTATAATCCCGCGAGAGTACTGCCAGCATTCTTCTGAATATTCCATGTTGACTAACCAGTTTTCCTCCATAAGAGTACGTCTCATTGATGCCACAAAATATTTGCAGAACCGGATGGGTACATCCGGACCGTGTGTTCCGTGGGCAGCCATAAACTCGACGACGTAGCTTACTTTCCCTAGATGCAAACAGCCTTTCCATCAAACGTTTTGTTCTAAACGCCAGATCCTTGTTAAATAAGATGCCTTTGCTTCAGACTCTGGCGTTCGTCCTTTATGGTTCCGTAGATTAAAAAAGGAACTATTTTTTCTATTTAAACTTTAGGTCATCGCGCGTCTTTCGAATTCGGTTTGGAATTTTCGACCTCCGAGGGATTTGCTTTTTCCGGGATTTCTGCCTACTGGACGCTCTGCGGGCCCATTTGGATTACGAAATTGAAGCGCAATCAGCAATTCCTCGAACGATCTACTCAGACCTCCGACAGAACTTTCTTTGGGACGACCATACTCCTTCGTATCAATTCTCTGCCAACAACACCGCGGGGCTCTCCAGATCCAGAAGCGGCTGAGTCGTTTGATATTTGCTTCATATTGTTGGCTTGGTTAAAAAGCTTCTCCTACACCTTTAAATACTTCGTCGATACCTAGAATCCCTCGCGTACCGTTTGAATTAATAATGGTAGTCGACAAAACACCATCAGGACAATGTGCGAAAAACTCGCCGCAAGTGGGATTCGGACCCAGGTCCAGTCTTAGTGTGACCAGCGAGATGACCGCTAGACTATCGGCGCACGGCCAGCAGACTGAAATAAATAAAGCAGTAAACATTATTCCTAGTACAAACGACACTTGGTATGGGGAAAAGTCTATTGAGAAGGCCTTGCCACCTAGGATTAACGCTCGCTCTCTTTATAGTTGCAACCAGGGGCCCGCAGAGCGCGCTAAAAGCGTTATCACAGCAAAACCTGTTAGTTACGAGGACGAGCCGTGCACTGGATGCTCCTTTATTCTGCTGAAAGTCCAGAAACTTGAAAAAGAGCTGACTGCTTTAAGGGAACTCGTGCAAGCGAACGATAGTGTGCAAAACGCGGTGAATAGCGCCAAAGTTAGCAAGAAAAAAAGAGAGAGCAAAATTCTAAAACAGCCAAAGAACAAAGCTAGTGGAAAACCTATGTGCGAGGGCGCCGATACCCAGGACGATGGGGAAATAGCAACGGAGTCTCATGTTTCTATGGAGGACAACCCAAGCGAACCATCAACTTCTCTCACCCATTCCGCGTGTTCAATAGGACCCTCAGTTGGAAGTGATGAAACAAGCTCATGGCAAGATGGAAAGGGTAAGCGCCCCAACGGGAGTATAGAACCCCAGACGACTCCGGTGGATCTTCTGAGACCTTCAGCTGACAAGGTCGCCGGAAACAGAACAAATGAACCCCTTGATCGTCAGCACTGCGTAGTCGTCCAGGGCCTATCGGAGTCGAATGCTCCTACCCCGAAGGAGAGGATCTCCGCTGACTTTAATATGCTTCAACACCTACTGAACAAAGTGCTTAATTCAAATGAAAAGATAACTATTCGCGCAGCCTTCAGGGTCGGAAAGAAGGTGAGCGAACAATCGGAAACTGTGCAGCCACGACCTCTGAAAATTGTTTTTGAACAGTAAAGAGGAGGCTAGCTTACTTCTGTCCAGGAAAAGCAGCCTCCGAAACTCTCACAAGGAAGTTTTTTTTCAGCCGGACAATTCTCCAGCGGAACGTCTGAAACGCCGCGAATTGGTAACGGAGCTGAAGAGGAGACTTGCAGCGGGAGAGAGCAACTTGGCCATTTTCAGGGGACGAGTGATACAGAGGAACGCGATGTTGTTTTGGAACCAGTCAGTCATAATGATGGCGGCAGCAACATAATATTGGCAAACCCGAGACAAACCGAACGAAGCACTGTCGAATGTTGCAAACTAAAATTCTTTTACACCAATGCTCAGAGTCTGTTTTCCAACCTTGACAAACTGAGAATACAGGTGGCCGATACTCTTCCCGATTTTATAGCAATAACAGAAACGTGGCTGTCAGAGGACGTTGGTGATTGCGAGGTAGCATTAACAGGATACCATTTGTTTAGGAGAGACAGGAGAGGCCGCCGGGGTGGAGGAGTTGCCATGTATGTCAAGAGCAACTTAGCAGTGTGTGAGAGGACCGACAAGATTTCTAACGACACAGAGGCAATTTGGCTGACTATAAAGGCGCAGGGATCTCAGTCCCTCGAAATCGTAACTATCTACCGGCCCCCGCAGGCGGATCCCGACCCAGATACTTGTCTACTTGAAAGCATAAAAGAGATCGCCAGCCGACCAGACGTTGTTCTCATGGGGGATTTTAATGCACCCTGCATTCAATGGAGCGATATGCATGCGAAGTGCTCGATGAATACCTTCGATTACCATCTACTAAAGACAACCCTAGAAGCTCTACTCACGCAACGTGTCCTGTTTCCAACTAGAGCTCGTGGAGGGCAACAGGCCAGTTTTCTGGACCTCGTTTTTACCAAAGATCCTGACAGTATAGACGAGGTGTACTATCTACCTCCGCTCGGTCGAAGTGATCATGTAGTGCTTTTATGGGAGTACTTGCTGTATTCTGAACCGTGTACAAAAGACAATGCGAGGCCAAATATATGGAAAGGGGACTTTCGCCAAATGAGAGCTGAGGCATCACAAATAGACTGGGATGTTCTCTTCTCCGGAAACGTTAACGAGGACTGGAATTTATTCAAGGATCGTTTACTGCATCTAATGAAGAACCACTGTCACTTATCAAAGCCTAGGATATCCAACCGCCCTCAGTGGCTAACACGAGAACTCAGAAAGGAGATCAACAAGAAAGGAAGGTTATGGAAGAAATTTCGCAAGAACAACAACAATGCAGCGTTTACAGAGTACAAAGTTCAAAGAAATAAGGTGAAAAGTCTGATTTTCAGGAGGCGACGGGATTTTGAGAGTAATTTGCTCCACCAAGCCGTTAAAAATCCGAAATTGCTCTACAGCTATTTGCGGAAAAGCACACGTAACAGGAATCCCATTCCTGTTATGAGGGGTGATGACGGCATGGAGATATCGGACAGTACAAATAAGGCTGAGCACTTTTCTCAATTTTTCCGATCCGTTTTCACAAGAGAAGCAGACTTTACCCCATCCAATTCTGAGAACATGAGAGATCCCACTATCGAAAATATTGTGTTTCGAGAAGAAGCGATTTTGGAAGAACTGAAAAGCTTGAAGGAATGTAAATCTCCCGGTCCGGACGAGATCCCAACAAAGCTGCTCTTTGCGCTTGCCCAACAGCTGGCCAAGCCACTATCCCTTCTGTGACAGAAATCGTTTGGTGCTGGAATTCTTCCTACAGACTGGAAGACGGCCCACATTACACCCCTTTACAAAAGCGGTAGTCGTGCTCTGGCGACAAACTACAGAGTGATGGAGAAAACCATCAAAAAGGAGTTGATGGCTTACTTGGAAACCCACAACCTCTTGTCCAATGCACAAAATGGTTTCCGTAGGAGAAGATCATGTGTTACGAACTTGCTATACACAATGCAAAGTTGGACACGAGCACTGGACGCAAAACACACCGTGCATGTTGCCTATATTGATTTCCGGAAGGCGTTTGACAGTGTTCCGCACCAGCGTCTCCTACACAAGTTGAGAATTATGGACATCGGTGGCAAACTTCTCAAATGGATCGAAAATTTCCTTGTCGGCCGCTCCCAAATTGTCTGCGTAGAACAACAACAATCAAGGTGCACATTCATAGAGAGTGCGGTCCCACAAGGCTCGGTGCTCGGACCAACCCTCTTTCTCTTGTTCATCAATGATTGTGTAGATGGGTTGGACTGTGATTGCGCCATGTTTGCGGACGACATAAAAATCTGGAAAGTCATCCAGAATGCTGCCGATGAGACCAACTTCCAAGAAAATCTTTGTCCATTGGACGAGTGGTCCCGCAGATGGCTCTTGTCCTTCAATTTGAACAAATGCACCATTCTGCGCCTCGGAAATCAGACCCCTAGTACGCGGCAATACCATCTGAACGGAATGCCACTCCGAGAAGCAGAAACTCAGAAAGATCTCGGAGTTTGGGTTGCAGACAGCCTAAAGCCTTCTACACAATGTTGTAAGGCGGCCAAGGCCGCAACCTCAATGCTATATGCCATCAAGCGGGCATTCGTAGTTTTCGATGAAGACTGCTTCACCAAAGTCTTCGGCACGTTTATAAGGCCCCATCTCGAATATGCAATTCAGGCCTGGAGACCGTGGACGCATCAGGATTACGATCTGCTCGAAAGGGTGCAGAGACGAGCAACAAAATTAATAAGAGGTCAAAGTGCACTGCCATACGAGATCCGCTTAACTAACCTTAATCTCTATCCTCTGAGTTACAGGCAGTTGCGCGGAGACATGATACAAACTTTCCGTATCGTGCGCGGCTTGGATTGTGCCCTTCGGTGCGATGACTTTTTCCAACTCGCCACTACAACTCACCTCCGGGGACATTTCTTCAAGCTACGTGTGCCACAGGGTAGACTGAATGTGAGAAAATATTTCTTCTCCAACCGTGTCGTGGAACCGTGGAATAACCTGCCCGAGACGGTTGTTATGTCTCAATCTGTGGAGACATTTAAATGTCGCCTTGACAGATATATGCTGCAGCAACAATCGGACTATGTGACTTTTTAGCCATGTGACTGGTGACATATGTGAATCAATGTATGCATTCACTTAATGCTGTAATTTCTTCACATTTTTGCTTGTTTATCGATTTTTTATGTACAAATAGGGAGTTCAAAGGCGTAAGCCTATTTCCCTCAAATACACTGACTGACTGACTGACTGACTGACTTTTATATAGTCGCATCTTTAACCCACTCACTACTTTAAGACGTCGTGTTCACCCCCGACGTAACAGTCACCGTGAGGTCTTTTTATTTCTTCCTCTGGCACCTACTGTTAAATATCATTGGTTCAATTCTGTAAATGCAATTTCCATTTGGAATAAACTACCCATGAGTGCAAAAACTCTGCAAAATTATCCTTTATTTAAGAGAACTACTACTCGATTTTTGCATTCAGAAAAGCTTCCTCAAATTTTGGGTTCTGAATCCACTGATCGACTCTACCGTAGCGATGGCGTTTGTGGTCTCTGAACACTATGGCCGGTCTCACCATGGACAATTTCGTTGACCAACAGCGCCAGCTGTTCCTCAACGCCTCTACTTTGACTATCCCCAACTACATAAAAGGAATTGACGTCCGATAATCTCCGATACCGTGCAACCCCCTCCCCCCTCCTTCTTGACGGTCGAAAATCTACCGCCAGCAGTTTCTTTTTCTCCTGAATCCCCCAAACCATAAAAACCACCATCAACTATATTTTTATTCTTCAGGAGTTTTTTTTACTGCTGGTCGGATTTGTGTTTAACGCTTCCCTTAACAATGCGTGTAAACCAGCATTAAATAAACTTATTATTATTAAATGACAATCAGTTCTTTCCATGATCTCGCCGTCCGAGATCCTTTCCTTTCACATTAACTCAGTTATTGCGCGAAGTCAGGTAAAGTGTACATGACTGAATTTCCGCGCTTTGTTTTCATGATCTGTACATATGTCTGACCATCAGTAGAAACACAGTCCCGATTGTGGCCTCCTCCATCCTCAATTTCGTGTTCATAAAAAGGTCGCGACTGTTAAGTAATGAATGCTGTTTCCAGTTGAAGATCTGGCCGAATTTAGTGGCTTGATTGGCAATTTTTGTTGATCTTGACGCTTGTGTATAGTATATTCACGGGGTGCGTGAATTCTCCACATGAAATGAGGTGATATCTGTTAACACTTACAATTGCCTCGCTGTGGCAATTACCCGGCGACGGTTTATTATGCGACCATTGCCTTCTCTGTGATAATTTTCGTTTCGTATTTTTTGATGTCATAAGCAAAGAGTTTCTCATCCCGCTGCAAGTCTATCCCAACTGTGCGATTCAACGCACAAGCGTTCACTAGTGTGAAGTGTTGGACTTTTGTCTTGGAACTTCACGTATGTGTCAACTGTTGAAAGATTTTCCATCATTTTGGTAAACGATTTTGGTTCTTGACAGGAACATGAGAATGAAGATGTGGGAGTGAACACATAGTCCTGCTCCACCTCCGAGACTGTTAACAAATTCGTGGCGTAAGCCATCAGTCCGTTGCTCAGGTGTCGCACCGTTTTCCACAAAATGCTCCGCGTCCTAGTACTTTAGCAGGATTTTCGAGATTACATCGCATTTAACTGTAACGAAACCTTTAGTGTAGTTTACAATATTAGCGTACCCATCTTGACTTTGTGGCATTTCCCACGTTGTTGGCTTACGGAGCGGGTTGTGTCGAGACCCACATTGAACTAGAAGACGTTTTAGAGTCAGAATATTCCCCCTCTTGATTACGGAAGATTTAATTCAGTCAGTACAAGGCATATTGAAGTATTTGAGGGTGTTATAGTCCTACTCCGGCCGCCTGTCGCAATGCTGGGCCTCTGGCGAGTAATAATAATATTGATTTAATAATAAGAGTCTTCTTATTCAAGACCAATGAGGGTCCTTGCATAACAAGTAAGAATAAATTTACGTGAATTTTAGAATTTTAGAACAGGTATACAGAATCTATACAATGCTTAATTCATAGTTGTTGAATAAGTAGAATGTCATGAAGAATGGTGAGAGAGCAGTGAGAAAAAACTCCCAACAGATAAACAAAATGAGTATGACTGGATTAACACTATAGGAGAAAAAGACTCTCGTTCCTGAATGAATAAAATGCAGGTGGGATCGGCCTGTATGTGGCCCTGTATAACGGATTTCATGTAGGGGGTAAGTAGGCGGGTCAGGCAGGGCTGGCCTGTATGTGGTATAGAGTAAAAGATTCGAAACGGGCATAATCAAGGCAGGATTCATATGCCGGATGAGGCCATTCATGTCAAAGTGGCGAATTGAAAACCAGTCTCGAGGCGATAGGAACCAAGATGCGATCGCTATCAGTCAACCGAGTCCTGCCGAGGAGGAGGCAAGGGAAATGCGACCAGACTACTAATGTGTGGCGAATACAGAAATCTTCGCCAAGAACGTCGATAGAGCGCATTCAGTGAGGGACACAATGCCTGAACTGAAAAATCAAAAAAAATTAACATTTCTGATTAGGGATCCCAGGAAACGATATTACACACAACAGAAAGAAATGTGCGCGGATACGGAAATTTAATGATGACATACAAAATTCTCAGTGCCATAGAGAATGTTGTCTGGGAATTATGAGGAAAATAAAAGTTTGATCGAGTCAGTATTCAGATCAAGGCGCAGCCTTGTCTTAAAAGTGTGTAGATAGATAGATAATTTTTATTAAGGACCCGTCGGGGTTCCATCAAAGCAAGCTAAAATAAATTAACATGTGAGTTTCAGACGAGGTAGGCAGAATCTTTACAAAATGCAATTCATAGTTTCTGAATTAGTAGTCCATTGAGAAACGTGATTAGTGAGGTGTGAAAAAAAACTCCATACAAAAAGTTAAAAATGATTGGATTTATTTTACAGGAGAAAAAAACCCTCAATAAAAAATAATGACAGAAAAAAGCAAACAGGACTGGCCTGTAGGTGCCGGTATATAACGGATTGTTGTCGGCCATCGTCAGGGTAGCAATAAATGTCAGCCTTGAGGGGTACGTATGCGAGTCAGACAGGACTGGCCTGCATGTGGTATTTTTTAATTATAATTTAATTTAAATTTTAATTTAATTTATTGAATGCCAGTTTACAGGCATTGTCAAGGGAAGCGATTAAACACAAATCCGACCAGCAGTAAAAAAAACTCCTGAAGAATAAAAATATAGTTGATGGTGGTTTTTATGGTTTGGGGGATTCAGGAGAAAAAGAAACTGCTGGCGGTAGATTTTCGACCGTCAAGAAGGAGGGGGGAGGGGGTTGCACGGTATCGGAGATTATCGGACGTCAATTCCTTTTATGTAGTTGGGGATAGTCAAAGTAGAGGCGTTGAGGAACAGCTGGCGCTGTTGGTCAACGAAATTGTCCATGGTGAGACCGGCCATAGTGTTCAGAGACCACAAACGCCATCGCTACGGTAGAGTCGATCAGTGGATTCAGAACCCAAAATTTGAGGAAGCTTTTCTGAATGCAAAAATCGAGTAGTAGTTCTCTTAAATAAAGGATAATTTTGCAGAGTTTTTGCACTCATGGGTAGTTTATTCCAAATGGAAATTGCATTTACAGAATTGAACCAATGATATTTAACAGTAGGTGCCAGAGGAAGAAATAAAAAGACCTCACGGTGACTGTTACGTCGGGGGTGAACACGACGTCTTAAAGTAGTGAGTGGGTTAAAGATGCGACTATATAAAAGCTTAAATAGCAAAAATAGTCCCTTTTGTAATCTACGGAACCATAAAAGATCAAGGCCCGTAGGCCGGCAACGTTCTTGGTAAGACAAATGTCGGTGTTCTGAAGTTAAAATTCTCTTGGTAAAAAAGCGTTGAACAGATTGTATATTCTTCCGCTCAGTAGCACGCATGAGGCTAAATGAAAACGAACAGTATTCCAGACCAGGTCTAACGTACATGTTGTAAAGGCGCATTCTGATGTCCCTAGTTTTAAAGTTTCGGAGGATAAACCCGGTCGTTCTGCGTGCTTTGGAGACTATCAAGGCACAGTGCTCCGAGAGATTGAGACTCTTGGAGTATGATATGCCCAGATCCTTAGTTACCCAGGGCACATTTATGGAGTGACCTTCAATATTTAGTTGAGGTTGGTGGTCGTCGCCAACCACCACGACTGAACACTTATGCCAAGAAAGAGAAAGGCGCCATGTGCGGCAGCACTGGGCGAAAGCCTGTAGATCGCTCTTTAGGAGATCAAGCACGATGTCATGATCTGCCGGCTTATATCGATATGCAACTTTAAGGTCATCGGCATACATGAAAGGCTTACCATTCTGAAATAAATCGGGTACATCATTAACGAAAAGGCAAAATAAAAGCGGGCCGAGTACACTACCCTGAATGACTCCATTCGTCACACGTGTGGGGTTGGAGATGGTATCGGAAATCTTAACTCGTTGTGTACGAGTGCCCAGGTAAGAGGATATAAAATTCAAAAGTTTGTCACCTATTCCGAAAGAGGACAGTTTCAAGAGAAGAAGAGCATGGTCAACACGATCAAAAGCCTTAGTGAAATCGAAATATACAGTGTAAAGTGCAAAACCATTGTCCCTAGATTGGAGAACATAGTCAAAGTAAGAGAGTTGACAGGTGTCACAAGATCGAGTTTTGAGGAATCCATGCTGAGCAGCACTCAGTAGGTTATTCTCTGTTAAGTGACGCATCATCTTATCCTTGATCAATGTCTCTAAGATCTTCGAAACTGCGGGGAGGGTGTTTATTGGCCGAAAGTCATCAAATGATATAGATTTGCCGTGCTTAGGAATGGGCAGAATGTGTGATTCCTTCCACAAGGTAGGATAGGTTTCCGTTTCAAGAGCAAGATTAAATATCTTGCATAAGAGGGATGGGAAGATCGTGTTTGCATCGGCTTTTAAAATGCTTACTGGGACACCATCAGGGCCTGGACTATAAGATTGACGAAAACGCCGAATCGCAACAGTCACATCCCACAGAGTGAAAGTAATAGTTTATAGAACTGCCCCGGTCAATGGCTGGATGGTCGGAAGCGGAGTGGTCAAGTCTTCAATGAACGTTTTGGACAGGAACTCATTGAAGCTATCAGCGATTAACTGGGCATCAACTATGGGATTTCCGAGAGCGTCTCGAAGGATGGGATGCTGCGTCTTTCGGTGAGTTCGTATTTTTCTAGAGAAAAGTTTCGAGACATTTAACGAATGGTTCTCGGTAAACTGGACCTCTTCGGCTAGCTGTTTTTCTTCAGACAATCTCTTAGCTCGATCAAAAATATCACGAATCAAGGGCAGGACAGAAACATCGTTCTGAAAATGGAAACGACGATAAAGCCTGCGCAATCTGCGGCGAAAGGGTAAGGGTAGGAAAACCTCATACCCAACATTTATAATTTTCTTACGGGGGAGACAACGAGAAATAAGCGGATCCAAAATTTCGTACAGATTTGCAGTGCAAACATTTGCATCCGAACTTAGGAAGAAATCAGTCCGGTCGTAGGAATTAAGGTGTGTTAATAATTCGGTTGAGCGAGTTGATCGGAAATTGCGGAAAAAGCTATACTTTAGGGACGACGTTTTGTTAGCCTCGAATTCCAACGTTGAAACAACTATGTCATGGTCTGAGCCCCCGAGTGGGCCTAGGGATGACACCGACGATGGCATGCAGCCTCTACAGAAAATTAGGGCAAGTATGCTTGAGCCTCGGGTGAGAAAATCGACAACCTGATTCCACATCCAACATTTACAGCCTCAAGAAAGACTTCGAACCTTCTTGGGCATGAAGGCGGAGACCAGCGGACTACGGGAAGACTAAAGTCACCGCAACCAATTGATAATTAAAGCTTCAGTCAGCCGCAGCATGAAATGCCTGTGAGACTAAACGATCAAAATTGTTGTTGGCGTTGGGAGGAAGATAGACGCAGCCAACGAGTAAGGAGAACTTATTTTTTAATGCAACCTGGAGCCAGCAGCTGCCTTCTACTGCGGAAAAATGCGGGAGGTCCAACGGCAAAAATGTAAGCATTTGCTTAACGTAGACGCAGCTGCCCCCACCACGGCTATCTTGGCGATCATTTCGGATGCAAGTATAGCCTAGAAGAGAGAGTTCGGAGTCAGCTACTGAGGCTGATGCCCACGTCTCAGTTACTAAAACAATATCTGGACAATGGACGAACACAAGAGTCTGAAGCAAAGGCATCTTATTAAGCAAGGATCTGGCATTTAAAACAAAAAGTTTGAAGGGAAAGGCTGTTAGTTTCTGAGGGAGGTGGGCTACATCGTCCAGTTATGGGCTGCCAACGGAGGAAACGGTCCGGATGCAACCATCCGGTTTTGCAAAAAATTTTGTGGCATCGAAAACTTCTGATGTGGATAAAAAAGGGTAGGACTTGGGGGAGGGAATGACGGGCAGGTGAACTGGTAACCATTGTTAGCTAACTTATTTTCAGGTGGAAATCCGCGGGGCAGATACTGCAACGTATTCCCGCCGGAACGAAACTGAGGATCGGATGAATTAACTGATTAAGTATGGACATTATCATGAGGAATAAATTGGTAAAACGGCCGTGGAGGAAACAAGTTAGGGGGTGGGGGACGCATTGTTTCCATTGGATCAAGATTTTTATTAAACGGTGGAAAAATCGGCATATTCGGCCTAAATGCCTCGATATGAGGGCTGAGGGGCTGTTGCGAATCCGCTACGTTTTGAGTCGGGGTATTTGAGGCACTGTTAGCCGATTGTGGAGGAAAAGATTTTATAATGGTGCTGGATTTATTGGGTGTCCGAGTGGCTGAGACAGCAATTGGATTTGCCTTTGACTTAGACGCATGCTAATGCTTACTAGGGGTTGCTAGGGGAGTCGATAGAGGCGTGTTTATACCAGGCATGATGGTGTGTTTAAAGAGCTCAGCATTAAAAGTAGTCGAATTTCCTACGGAATTGACTATGCCGTGATGTGCAGATGCCGCAGATGGTTTTGTAGAGGACTTATTCAGACTGACAGTAGGTGTCATTATCTTGGTGTTGGTTTTTTGCCGATTTTAATTTATTCAGTCCTCGCTGCAGGGGTGTGAGGTCTGGCGAAACGGAGCAGCGCCATTTACGGCATAAATCTCTAGTTGTCTCCCTACTCGACAAGATAAAATCGACTTCTATCATGGAGAAAAGGGTAACTAGTATCGGCGCATTACGGCTAAGCGAGCGAAGTCGCTTAGCTTGTATACGGGATTCACAATTGACATCGTCTGGGCCGGACTGATACGCCGCATGAGACTATTCGCTTCAAAGAGGCCAGACGAGAGGAACCCAGATGCGATCGGCCACAGCACGCTTCGAGCTCAGCCGAGCAGTGGGGAAGGGAGGTACGACCAAACTACTAGTAGACGGTGAATACTGAGGGTTCCGCCGTGAGCGTCGACAGACCGCATGAGGTCGGAATGCGGGAGATGACATCAAAAACGGCGAAAATTGTCGCTATGGGGGAGGAGTGATAGCAGTGGATTTAGAAACCAATTCAAAACAGGGGTTTCTAATGATATAATTAAGAGTTACCACTTGATCTACCACTAAATTCCAGGAGGACCCTTCTCGAAGTCAAGAATCTGTGTTTGGGAATGAGACCGTTGCCTTCTGGACCATCTTTCTACAGTGTTCTGATGGCGATATATTTGTGGTCGTCCATACACCCAGATCTCTGTGTCTTTCCACAGTTTCTAACCTCGTCCCGTCAATATAGTACTGGTGTTTGGGAGAGGCATTGCGGCCGGTGTTCAGGTGCAAAACCACGCATTTGGACACGTTAAACTTCAAAAGCCATCTGTTCGACCAAGCACACAGTTTGTTGATGTTCAACTGCAACTTCTCTGCGTCATAATCGCATTTGACTTCACTCCATATTCTTATGTCATCCGCGAACATGAGAGCCTCGCAATTCACTTCGCTGATACAGTCATTAACATAAATCAGGAAGAGTACTGGGCCTAAGACAGAACCCTGTGGGACACCATTTTCCACCTTTACCCATTCCGAGGCAGAATTACTAACGACGACTCTTTGTAGTCTGGAGGACAGAAAACTCCTGATCCACTTAAACATTCTCCCTTGAATCCCTACATCCCAGATCTTTTGTAAAAGAAGCCTGTGTGGGAC
>CACRXP010000501.1:436892-448056 GCA_902702965.1 Spirometra erinaceieuropaei
TTTTTTAACGGTGAATATTTCCCCATCCTGCAGGACGGCACTGGCGTACTGATGAAGAAGGTCTAGGTCGTGCGTCACTCGTTCCTTCGGAATGCAGGACGTGGACTCTGGGGCGCCCCTTATGACAATATTTTGCTTACGGTTTATGGAAGAGCTCATTACTGTCCCGTCGGCGCTAGGACGATATAATGCTATTGTAGTATTCCCGACGGCTGTTGTCACTTCGACATTTGAATGATTTTCGGCCGGCGAAGGGGGTATAGGGCATGGATTTTCATGTGACGTACTTGCTCCGGCAGTGGAGTTCTTACAATCATTACCCTGTTGCAATGTACTGCACGAAGGCTTATCGTGTCCTTTTCCATAACGGATTGGTTAGGGCACTTTCCAGATGAGTTAGCCTTGTGAAGAAGTGGAGTAACAGCATTGCCTTCCAAGAATAACGGCGAGTCCTTGTAGTTTCTAACAGATCTTCTGAGGGTCACCCTGGCTTTCCCAACTTTAGTGTTCGATGATTTGGCAGGTTTAGTTACTATAGCAGGTAATGGAACCTGACTTATTTTTAATGCATTAGTGTCGACCGCCACGTTATCCACCGGAACTGATTTGTCTAGAGTTTCCTCTGGAAACATAACTCGCTTCCTCTTCCTGACTGGCTTTGACTTTTCCGCGATAGAGCCATAATTAGTAGGATGTTCGTCGCCGATCGATCGGAAATTTGGCGGATTATTTGGCAATTCTATCTTACTGTGCTTAAGAATAACCATGATGATGTCCGTCAGTAGGCCTTGCTTCTCTTCTAGCGTCTGGACCCGCTTTTCAAGTTCCTTACAGCCAACACAGCGAACGACAAGCGCAGAATCCGCCCCGTTTGTCATACAGTTTTCGAGGCCTCTTGGCAGTGCATCGGTTCTTATTTCCTGTCTTATCTCTTCGAGGCTATTGTGCGTAATCTCCCTGGAGTCTAATGATTCCAGCGGCATTTTATCACAAGAGACTGCTAATTAATTAAAGACCGTTTTCAGCTGCTCTTCTGTAGTTGATAAACATATCTGACTAGCGCCAAACCGTTCATCGATAGTGCAGTGGCTAACGCTCTGGCCTCCAGATCCGCAGGTACCGAGTTCAAATTCCGGTTGCACAACCTTTGTGAACGAGTGTTTTTATAATAAATTGTCTCCTTGTTGATGATTTTCAAACTCTTAAATCAGTTCTAGAGTACTGCAGGATGTTTTCAACAATTGTTAGAATGAAGAATTTGCCAATTATGAAGTTAAATAGGAACGACTCAGCCGTTTATAGTTTTCGACGTAGATCTCGGAGAAAAGTTGTCAAGTAGGGTGTAGGCCTTTGTACACTTTTGATTTGTTCCACTACATTGCTTGTACACCTGACCTGCCTGTACATTTGTTTGACTAAACTGAGAATACACTTTTTTGAACAACGCTACGGCGGTCAACATGTATTCTGGTCTCGAGTGTGTTTAACGTCGTTATTTCTTGGCGTGCGCTTGTCACCTCTCAATTCTCTTAGCAACTCGTTCGTGCTACCGGAGACTTCCTCCTCGAAGCTAACTTCAACGGACCATCGCGGAACCTAGAGCCTCCCTTCAACCTTTCCTTCATCGGGACACTATCTCCCTACTTGATAGGATTCTACCTTACGTGAGTCTGGAACATTCCTTTTCTGGTTCTTTCAATCTGTACATTCCTTTTTGTTCGTAAACACAATTCCCCCATTCGTAGTTAGTGTTTTTTTTGCAGATATTATTGTTTGTAGTTTCTAAGTCCACATTTACACTACAAAACTGGTGACCCCGCTTTTTCCTGCATTCCGGACCTTTTTTATTTACCATGGCCAGTGACGACTCCCAAAAAGACTCACTCGACATTAACACCCTTTCTTTTAAACTGCCACCCTTTACCCCGAGCAACCCTCGCGTTTGGTTCAGGCAGATCGAGGCTCTTTTTGTGACAAGCCGCATTACCAGCGAGCGTACCCGCTATTCGTACGTTTTGCAGTCACTCCCTTTTGATGTAGCGGTCACCGTCGAAGACCTCCTTGACCCCATTCCAGCAGACAAACCATATACGCTGCTGAAGGAAGCGGTTATCCAACGGGTAGCTAAATCGGCTAACCTTATGCTGCGGGAACTTTTCACTCAAGTTGAGTTAGGCGATCAGACACCTTCTCAGCTCATGCGTCACATGCGCTCACTCCTCGCTGGTAGGCACATGGATGACGCCATTTTTCGCGAGATTTGGTTAGAAAAGTTACCGGTGCCTATGCAGCAGGTTTTGGCCATGTTGGACTCGAATACATCTTTAGAGAAACTAGCTACCCACGCCGACCGAATCAAAGAGTGTTACCCCACGGGTGCCTCGTGTTCCACTATCCAACAGCCACCGCCTTCCAAAGGCAAGCCCCATCAGGGCATTGACTCTGATTCAGAAGGCCCACCATTACCAGCGCACGACACTCCCTATTCGGAAAAAGCGTCATGCTCTTGCACAACCCGACGCGCGCCCACATCAGCCGGTCCCCCCAGAACACCCACCGCCGCCTATCGCACCGATTACGACGACCTGAGAGAAACT
Organism: Spirometra erinaceieuropaei; assembly: GCA_902702965.1. Taxonomy (NCBI): domain Eukaryota; kingdom Metazoa; phylum Platyhelminthes; class Cestoda; order Diphyllobothriidea; family Diphyllobothriidae; genus Spirometra; species Spirometra erinaceieuropaei. The sequence goes on from CACRXP010000501.1 coordinate 439,490, forward strand.
GTGCGTCTCCTTTGCACTCAGGTGAGCAACATGTGCTCTGCGCTTAACAGTCTTCAAGCGGCTAGGAGACAGCCATGCTCACATCGACGGTCTAAATCCCGTGAGCGGCGTTCACAACCCTTATGTTGGTATCACCGCACTTATGGCCCGAAAGCCCGAAAGTGCATCCCTCCTTGTTCGTTCGCTTGTCCTCAACAGTTAAACGACCACGCCAGCCAGTAATGGCGACGACTGCTGCTGGCCCGTCGCGACCCAGTCGCCTTTTCTATATCGATGACAAGTCGAGCGGCCTTCGTTTCCTGGTCGATACCGGTGCCGAGGTCAGTGTCATCCCGCCTCTAAGGCGTCACCGCCTCAAGCCATCGCAATTCTCATTGCAGGCTGCAAATAGCACCACAATCAGCACCTACGGCCAACGGTCCCTCACTTTAGATCTTGGTCTACGGCGACGTTTTCAATGGGTCTTTATTGAGGCTGACGTCAAATCGCCCATTATCGGGGCCGACTTTTTGTCATCTTTCGGCTTAACAGTCGATGTCAGACACCGTCGCCTCTCAGACACCACCACCCAACTCTTTACTATAGGTACCAGTAGCTCTGAACGGTCGGTTGGCATTCATGTCACCATCCCCAGCACCCCTTTCGCTGACATTTTGAAGGACTACCCGTCCATCACTAAACCATGCCATTTTACCGAAACCGTTCAACACGGAGTGAAACACCANGTAATCCAAATACAAAGTATACGTTGTCAGTTCGCAATTTATTTCCACGCGACGTTCAGTCTGCCCTATACTATCAAGTAAATTCGACGAAAGCTCGGAGAGCTGGGGATACGACTCAAATTCAAAGGACGCGCTTGGGGCGCTTGAGGCGTCTTGGGGCTCTCTCTCTAGAGAGAGAGCCCCAAGACGCTCTCGAGAGCTCTCGAGCCCAACCAGCAGTCGCACAGCGGCGCGTAATATAGGCAGAGCTTACAGTACCGACAAGGACAAGGGAGACTGGAATGGCTGGCCCATGGCTCAGGGGTTACAGGAGTTTGACTTCTAAGCAACAGGTCGCGGGATTGAGCTTCCGGTGTTCTACACTTCGGGATTGGGCATGACTGTCTGACGACGGCTAATAAGCCAGAAATGACCATTCCAGACTTCCTTGTCCTTGTCGGCAAGGTTTTTCTACGGAACCCTTCTTTACATATTTTCATCAGTTATTATAATTGCCCTGCACGGCACAGCATAGCGCACTCATTACATACGCATGTTATTGATGTTGGGTGTTACACCGATCTTCCCTTCGTTGGTTCTTAGTACAGTACTACTTTTGCGAGCATTATAAGCTAGAGGTCATATCCTCTCAGGTAGAAAAAAGTGCTCCTAGAGGGTATGAACTGAGGACATTTAGAGGTGGTGGATATTTGTGAGAAGGGAAGCCTAAACATAACCAACCAGTTAGTGGTTTTCTCTACCATCTACCATGCCGCCTCTTGGCCGAAGTGATCACGTGGTGCTTATGTGGGATTATTCGTTATTCTCCATTTCGCATTCTCCAGACCAAAAAAGCCGGAATGTTTGGCGAGGCGACTTCAGTCAGATGAGGGCAAGCTTATCCGGTCTCGCCTGGGGCTCGTTGTTTACGGGAAATGCCAACGATGACTGGGAGCTGTTCAAGAATGTCCTTCTACAGCTTATCAACAACCACTGCCCACTGACTAGTGTAAGACTGAATAAACGCCCTGGGTGACTAAATAGGAACCTTAAGAAAGAAATCAACAGGAAGTACAAATTGTGGAGAAAATACTGCGTCACTAGACAAGCTAAATATTTCAACACCTACAAGACACAGAGAAACAAACTGAGGAACCTAGTTATGAAAACGCCACGGGAATTCGAGAATAACTTGCTACAAAAAGCAACGAAGAACCCAAAATTACTCTACAGTTACCTCCGACGAAGTACAAGGAACAGACATCAAATCCCATTGATGAGGACTACTGATGGCGTTGAGATTACTGATAGTAGGGATAAAGCTGCGTATTCTTCACAGTTTTTCCATTCAGTCTACACAAACGAGGCAAGGTTCATTCCTTCCTCCACAGAAGAAGTGCCGGCCCTAAATGCCAGTGACATACTCTTCTCAGAAGGCATTGTCCGAAGAGAATTGAAGGCATTGAACGAATCGAAGTCGCCAGGACCAGACGAGATTCCATCCGAGCTTCTCAAGGAACTTGCCAGTGAGCTTTCTGGGCCTTTGTCGATGCTCTTTCAAACGTCATTTGACACTGAAACACTTCCTATCGATTGGAAGCTGGCGCATATTACTCCGCTACACAAAGGAGGTAACAGGGCAGCGATGACAAATTACAGGCCCATAAGCTTGACATGCATTCTCTGCAAAGTTATGGAAAGGATCATAAAGAGTGAACTGATGCAATTCCTGGAAGTTAACGGCCTGCTATCTAAATGCCAACATGGGTTCCGGAAGGGAAGATCCTGCACGACAAACTTGCTGCAATCTCTCCAGAGCTGAACCCAAGCTCTTGACGACAGGCACGAGGACCAAATAACCTTCATCGACTTTCAGAAGGCGTTCGACATTGTGCCACACCAGAGGCTCCTACATAAACTCAAAAAATAGGGATTAGTGGCAACTTCCTTAAATGGATTGAAAACTTCCTTTTGCGTCGACAGCAGGTTGTGTGCATCGGGCAAGAGAAATCAGATCCTGCTATGGTCGATAGTGGTGTCCCACAGGGTTCAGTACTGGGACCCATTTTGTTCCTTATCTACGTGGACGATGCCGCAAGAGCTTTAGACTGCGAAGTAGCAATGTTTGCTGACGACATGAAGATATGGAGTGTAATTCGGGGTCCTGCCGACGAAGACAGACTGCAGATGAACCTGAATCGGTTGGAGGAGTGGTCAAACCGTTGGCTCCTGCGGTTCAACGTTGTCAAATGTAGCATACTTCGCCTAGGCCACACAGCCAGATCCGCCAGCACAAGAAAATACTTTCTGAGCGGTGCAGCCTTAAAAGAGGTCGAAGCCCAAAAAGACCTCGGTGTGCTGACGACCAGTTCCCTAAAGCCATTCGCCCACTGTTCGAGAGTGGCAAAAACCGCAATGTTCGTACTGTACTCCATCAAGCGTGCTTTTATGGACTTTGACGAAGGTGCTTTCTCAAAAACATTCGGAACATTCGTCCGGCCGCACTTAGAGTACGGCATACAAGCTTGGAGGCCGTGGGCTGTTGAGGATCAAAATTGCCTCAACTGAGTCCAGAGGAGAGCCACGAAGATGGTTAGGGGTCATAGCTCATTTCCTTATGCAACCCGCCTAGTAAATCTGAACCTCTTTCCTTTGAGTTACAGGCAACTTCGCAGGGATCTATTGCAAGCCTTCCGCATTGTTGAGGGGTTGGATTGCAGTCTGGCCTTCGAGGACGTTTTTGAATTTGCTACCACGACCAACCTCCGAGGTCACCTGTTAAAACTACGCATTCGGCATGCAAGGTTGGATGCACGGAAGTTCTCCTTCTCTGTTCGAGTGGTCAGACCATGGAATGCCCTTCTCGCAGATGTTGTGCTGTCACCATCTATAGAAAGTTTTAAAAAGAATTAGGAACTATTTATGTTCCGAAATGACGAAGAACGATGAGAAGTAGAGCTCACCCCCTGTAACCCGTTCTCATTTTGTCCAACAATTATGGGTGTGTTTGAACTATTTCAGCCCAGAACATTTATCTGTATACCACACATTTTTCTCCGTTGCAAATAGGGTACTCAAAGGCTTACGCCGATTTCCCTCAATAAACTGAACTGAACTGAACTGAGCGATTTGTGCAAACCTTTAATGAACATGGCTGGTATCTGCAAAATATTGGGAGTCTGTTGGAAGATGATCAACGTAAAAATCGCACTAAAGTAATCTTTCCCAACCGAAAACGCATTCCAGAATTTCGAATAATATGTCATGAGATCGGTCACTGGCTGCACACGTCCACGTATCCTTGCCAGTATGACACCAGATACAAAATTACCAGCAGTAACTGCATCTAAATCTTATCTGAGGAATAAAAGTAGACCTATTTTGAGATGTGGTACAAGATCGCGTTCAGCTCAACAGGATTAGTGTGCCGCGGCAAATACTAACGGCTAAGAATACCCAGTTACCACAATGGCAGGACCAGATCGTCACGAGGATAGAGGTTGATGAAAGATCGTAGCAGACGCGTTGCGTGCGGGACCCATCACTGGTACGCGCCAGTCAATCAAAGCTGGGTGTGAGTAACGATCTCCTGAGAACGCCCCTTACTATCACATGAGGTAAAGGCAGAGAGACGAAGTGGCTGGTTCCAGTGCTTGGCTGCTCTTGTAAATGCAGAATTCGCCGGAGTTATGACTGTTTGACACAGCCAGACTCTGGCGCAGAAGGCTGTCTTAGGAGCATAGTCTGCAGAATAAGTGAAAGACATGTGACGCATACAAGAGCGAATAAGACGCCGAGGTGCACAATAACAATTACGGATATGTAGGTACTAGACTGGTCTGAGCATTGAAGATAAACAATTCCACTTTATTCAGTTCCTCATATGTCGTGCTAGCGAGGGCATCGAGATGCACGCATAGGAGCAGGAGGAGGCTGAGGTGGCGCAATCAGACGAGAGTTGAGAAGCGGAGGACGGGTAGGGGAGGGAGGTAGATGAGGAAGCAAAGGTGTGAGATGATGAGGCATATGAGCTAGAGGAGTTGTAGGAAGAAACAGGAGGGTAAGAAAATGCGGAAAAGGAAGGAGGGAGGTGGGCGAAGAACGACGACGTGTGGTGGAGGCGAAAAACGAAATGACGAGTGAGAAGACGGGAACGAGATGAGGAGTAAGAAGAAGAAGAAGAAGAAGAAGAAGAAGAAGAAAAAGAAGAAGACAAAGAAGTAATAAGGATCAAGATAAAAAATCAGGAGAATATACAGACACCGGGATGAGACCGGTTTTCTCTATAGAATTTCTTAAACCAGAATCAACAGTCTGCATAGCATCCTAGCAGCCAGAAACTCGGCAGACAACAGACTCGTTATCAGAGTAGACTTCTTTACTGAAGCAATACTTCCAAAACAGTGTAATGAATTAGCAAATAACCGACTAGGCGAACGCATGAAGACGTATTAGCAACGTAAATAATTCTAAACTAAGCTCGAATTATTAACAGAAGGGCGATGGTAGTCACAATGAGCAAAATTTCAGACATTTTCTCAGTTGGAGGGCTTACTAAACTTTCGTCTAATATATGGCCGCGAAATATAGCAAGAATTTATTAATATAAACTCATTGAGCTCTAGTAAGTAAAATCAATATGTACATCCTCATACCAGTAGCTAATCTTCGGAAAAGTCCTGCTGTAGTTCAATAAGATTGCAATTTATATAAAAAGCTTTCATGGATTCTTAACACAGAGAAGTCCACACCTGAGAGCAAAGTGACTATTTCGTATTCAAACCAGTTATGCAAATCCTGGTGCGCTCATTCCACCCACCTGTCAACTGATCGGTTTGGACAGTGGCTGAGGCACGGGAATGAGAAGGAAGAGTGAGGTTTACGACTCAGCGCATTTTCCTCACTTTGTACAATCTGACGCGCTTGAAGATTTCACGGTGAGCTAAAAGCCGTGGCTTTAAAGGCTGCCAACTGATGGGATAACTTGGACGTCGCAGTCGGCCCAGTGTTGTGTGTTTGTGTGGAGGGGTCAACTAGTGATCTAAGAGTCCGGTTGGAATGGCTTCTTCAAGATGTGACCTTTATGTTTCACTCGCTACATGGGATCGGAGCCAGGTGTGAGGAAACGGTGAGGCGCGACTCCGGCCGTGTAAATCACACTTTTTTGTTGGTGAAAATCTTGGTAGTTTGCTGTGTGGACCAGAGGGTGCGAGGTGGAACGCCAAGTTGCGGGCTCGACTGTTCCATCCACCAGCGCTCTCCCTGTGTCCGGTCTTCTTGACTATGTCTTGACACCGAGTCCAGGTTTGGGAGGAGGAGAGAGTGTGGTAGGTGCTGTGCAAGTCTACCTTCGATATAAACTAAATCACGCGTAAGTCACAGTGTCTGCTTCACTTTGCTGTGGAGCACACAGTTGACATCGTCGGCAACGATGGTCGAACTATAGGCATTCAGGTTCTCAGCAGGTGACACTAAATTTACTCTCAGTCGGTACAGCGTGCCCTGTGATGCGCGGACAAGGTGTTGGAATGGCTTTGGGACGGGTCGGAGTGCCTTTCTGCGCACCACTGCCTTCATGGGGCGTAGGGGTGTCAGCGGTGGGTTCACGTGAAGGTCGTAGTGATCGCTCACTTGCTTGCAGGTGAGACTACGCCTAGCGTCCACTTGCTGGCACTCAACTCTCACCTGTGGCTCCACGTAGCTGGGCTCTGCTCAGCGGCCACACCCCGGGCAACCGTCTCGACCGGCGGGCTAAACCAGGTGAGGGCGGTTACTCCCTGTGCGCGTTGTGCCGCGTGCACAGGTGACTGCGGACTCCGCGGACGGTTGGTCGGATGGAACACCGCGTCGGCGCCGTCGTGACGAGGCTCTGTCTGACACACCGCTGGTCAGCCGGTTGGTGGTGGAACGTCGCATCGACATCGTCTAGACGAGGCTCCGCCTGGTACGCCGTTGATCAGCCGGTGGGATGGATCTCCGAATTGGCACCGTCGACACGCGCCCATCTGGTGCACCGTAGGAGACCGCAGGCTTGCGGCAATGCCGTAAGCCATTGGCAAATTCGAGTCTTTCTTCCACTGCCAAAAAACTCGTGGTCCACAGTGGAGTTCGGCCGCGCCGGCACATCAAGCAGCCCCTATTCAGGGGTCAGGGCACTGCTTCCTTCGGGGGGGCCTGGAAAAGCTGGCCTAAAAATTGCTGGGGAACCACGTCGTCTGCTGGCGCACCGTGGTCGCAGACGCAAAACTCACGGTCGAAACAATCAAACTCGAAACAACAACAACAACAACCATACTCATTCTCCTCATCCTACCTCTTCTACCTCTACTTCCGTCTATTCTTCTGCCTATTCTTCTCCTTCGTCATCTTCTTCTCCACCTCCTTCCCATCGCCCCACTCGTTTTCCCCAGACTGACAGGGTGAGCCCGCTCACTCTGGCAGCCTGGAATGCCCGTTCCCTTTTAGACAATCCGAGGAGCAACCGACCGGAACGGAGGACGGCGCTAGTGGCACGAGAACTGGCGCGCTACAAGGTGGACATCGCCGCACTCAGCGAGACCCGATTCTCCGAACAAGGCCAACTGGAGGAGGTGGGTGCCGGCTACACCTTCTTCTGGAATGGCCGACCCAGGGCAGAGCGACGAGACGCGGGCGTCGCCTTCGCCATCCGGACCGACATCGTGGGACGACTGCCCTGTTTGCCGCAGGGCATCAACGATCGCCTGATGAGCCTCCGTCTGCCTCTGCGGGGTGGGGGCAAATTCGCCACCATCATCAGCGCCTACGCTCCGACGATGACCAACCCCGACGCCGTCAGAGACAAATTCTACGAGGACCTGCACGCCCTCTTGGCGACTGTGTCGAAGGCGGACAAGTTGATTGTCCTTGGTGACTTCAACGGCCGCGTCGGCACAGACCATACTGCCTGGAGGGGAGTGCTGGGTCCCCACGGTCTCCGCGGCTCCAACGACAACGGCCTGCTTCTCCTCCGCACCTGCGCAGAACACCGCCTCACCCTGACGAATACCTTCTTCTGTCTGCCGGAGCGAGAGAAGGCCACCTGGAGGCATCCTCGGTCGCGCCAGTGGCACCTGCTGGACTATGTCCTCGTCCGGAGGCGAGATCAGCGGGACGTGCTGGTGACGAAGGCGATCGCGGGTGCTGACGGGTGGACCGACCATCGCCTCGTCATCTCAAAAATGCGTATTCGCCTACAGCCTCGCAGGAGACCACAAGGTAAGCGACCCCCAAGTAAGCTGAATGTTGCTTTGTAGTCTTTGCCTGCTCACCGTCTCCATTTCAGCAATGAGCTAGCTCAACGGCTAGACAACCTTCCTATCGCTGCCGCCTCCGCTGTTGAGACCGCCTCCGTGGAGAACCGCTGGTGTCAACTGCGTGACACAGTCCAGTCGACGGCGCTCGCCGTCCTCGGTCGCGCTCCCCGCCAACACCAGGACTGGTTCGACGACAACGACGCTGCCATCAGAAATCTGCTTGCCGAGAAGAACCGCCTACACAAAGCCTACGTAGAGCACCCAACTGAGGGCAACAAAGCTGCCTTTTACCGCAGTCGCCGACAGCTTCAGCAACGACTGCGCGAGATGCAGGACGCCTGGACTGCTCGCAAAGCTGAGGAGATCCAAGGCTACGCGGACCGCAACGAATGGAAGAACTTCTTCTCCGCGATCAAAGCTGTCTTCGATCCGCCGACGAAGGGCACTGCTCCTCTCCTCAGCGCCGACGGCAGCACTCTCCTGACTGAGAAGACGCAAATCCTGCAGCGATGGGCCGAGCACTTCCGAGGCGTCCTCAACCGCCCTTCCGTCATCTCCGAAGCCGCCATCGCCCGCTTGCCGCAAGTGG
>CACRXP010000501.1:448164-469178 GCA_902702965.1 Spirometra erinaceieuropaei
GGAGCGGCCATCTGGTGCGCATGGATGACGAGCGACTACCCAAACGACTCTTCTACGGAGACGTCGCGACGGGTTCTCGTCGTCAAGGAGGCCAAATTCGCCGTTACAAAGATACTCTGAAGTCCTCCCTGAAGCGCCTGCATATCAACCCGACCAACTGGGAAGAGCTCGCCCGCGATCGTCCGACATGGAGGAGAACAGTGGAGACGGGCGCTGCTATCTACGAAGCCAACCGCATCGCCGCCGCCAAAGTGAAACGCGAAGTCCGCAAATCACAACTTCGCCCAATACGCAACGCCGCCGCACAACCTCTCCCTACGTGTCCTCGATGTCAACGGACATTCCGGGCACGAATCGGACTTGTTGGACATCTTCGAACCAACTGCACCTCTCGAACTGCTCCAGCCATCGTCCCCGCGTCCGCCTCTTCCTCGTCCTCTCTTCCGCCAACTAACTCTGACACTCCTTCTGCACCACCACTTCCATCCTCCTCCTTCTCGTCCACTGCCCCAGCGGTGGCCGTTCAGGCTGCCGTCTCACACATCGCCAACCACGACACAGCAACCGCAACCACCCCCACCTGCCCTCACTGCGACCGCACCTTCACCTCACACAACGGCCTGGTCGGTCACTTGCGAATCCATCGCACAGAGACTGGTGAACCAGTGCCTGGAGCACCAACCTACACCCATCACACTCGCCTCCACTGCCCACAATGCCCTCGCACCTTCCGGCATCGCATGGGCCTATTCAGCCACATGCGCATCCACGAGAGCGGAATTGACCGCAGCCTTGACACACCCACCCCGCCGAGCCCCACTCCCAATCCATCACCTTGTGCACCCACTAACCACTCCCCAGCCGACATCGACGCCACCGACCTTACCACCCCTCACTCCCCCGCTTCCTCCTCCACCTCCTCCTTCACTGCCACAACGACGGCCACTCCGGCGTCTGTAGCGCACGACTTCACGACAACCTCACCTGACACAACAACAGGCACAACCCCTGCAACCTCCATCAACAGATGTGAGGGCCCGGACTACATCTGCCCTCACTGCGATCGCACCTTCACTTCACGCATCGGCCTGGTCGGTCACTTGCGAATCCATCGCACAGAGTCTGGCGAACCAGTGCCTGGAGCACCAACCTACACCCACCGCACTCGCCTCCACTGCCCACACTGCCCTCGCACCTTCACGCATCGCATGGGTCTATTCGGCCACATGCGCATCCACGACGACCTGCGGTAGACAACCGCCGGTCACACCACACATTCCCTCACTCCCTACCTCCTAACATCATCACCCCACTAGACGTCAACCCTCACACACCTCATGCACTCAACTGCCGCCTCCCAGGCAAGTGGGAAGTGTGCATCTCGACTCGGTCCCCATGCGGCCTCGGCTGCACGAGTGACTTGAGTCCGAGACTATCCCGACACGTCAAGTGTCTGGATAGGAAGGTTGCTGATTGACGCCCGTTCTCGGTTCACGCAGTTCGTCACGTTGTGTGTGTGTGTTGTGTAGTGGCGGACTGGTGGGCTGGAAACGGGCTGAAGCAGCACCTTCCACGGCCCTCTCACGCATGTGAGAGACACGCCGTTCAACCCCCGTTGTGTGAAATCCTGGTGTTTGTGTGTATGGGGGGCAAGGTCGTGCTGTGGCGCGCGCAGGCATGGTCAGTCGACCATGTCAGCCACCGCGCCCATTCCCCACTCCAGTCTACTGACCGGCTCGGACAATGGCTGGGGTGTGGGAATGGGAAGGGAGAGTGAGGTCGACGACTCAGCGCATTTTCCTCACTATAAACAATCTGACGCGCTTGAAGCTATCACGGTGCGCTAAAAGCCGTGGCTTGGAAGGTTGCCAACTGACGGGGTACCTTGGACCTCCTCCATTACTGGAGGCGGTCTGAGAGTCAGGCTGCAATGGCTCCTTTTTAATGTGGCCTTTATGGCATTCCCACCACAGTGTGGGATCCGAGCCAGGCGTTGGCGGCACGCCCAGGTGCGGCTTCGGCCGTGCCAGCCTCCAAATCTATGTTGTGTTGGTTCAAATCCTGGTTATTGTTGTGTGGACCAGGGGGTGTGGTGGAACGCCAAGGTGAGGATCCGTCCGAGCCATCCACCTGCGGCCTCCCTCGTCTCCGGTCTTCTTGACTCTGTCTTGACACCGGGCCCAGGCGGGGGAGGAGGAGATAGTGTAGGTAGATGCTACGCAAGTCTACTGGCACTATAAACCCCTGCGTGAGTCACCGTCCCTGCTCCCACCGCTGCTGCAGCTGTGGGGCACATGGTGGACATCGTCGAAATCGACGGTCGAACTGTCACATCCTATCAAAGTTAGCGTACGTAACCTGAGATGGCAAACTACGCAACTCAGAGCCCACTAAAATTTCGAAATCTCGCGAAACTGTTCAGACTTTATCAAAAGTCTATCTTCATTTTTGCGAGAGAAACCTATGGTCAAATCAAAGAAACTTCAGCGGGGTCTCCAATCTCAGATTAATGGCAGAGGGGGTTTCACGAGAAATAGAAAGGACGGCTTATATCTAGGAGCAGACGATTTTTGACTCTGTAACGTAGAAGACACGTTTGTTACCGTCAAGAGGAAAATGTTAGAAGATTTTCATAACCTGTTAAACTTTACCTGTCCAGATAGACAATATAAGATCGAGGGAGGAAAATGGAAGTAGCTGAACTTCCTATATGAGCTCCACGGGTGAAGTCCTAGCGACGAAATGGAGACAACGGTATACAGGAAGGCCACAGAAAACAAACAGCTCTTTAGTTCTCACAGCAACCATTCGGTGGGTCACAAAGGAAACTGTGAGTGAACACGCATCAAAAGAGCCCAGATTCAATGCACTAGCCTGAATATAAAAGCAAGTGGGGTCGGATATCTCTGCAATTGATTTATGTGGAAGTTCTTTTCGAAGGCGTTCATAAGTGGATACACACCTTTTTGCTCCCGGAATGCCCTTTCGGAAACTATCGATGATAATGTATGCTCCGACATATATCAGGGTCATTTCAGATGCGATCGAGCGCATTGGTGCGGGACTGCACCCCAAAGAGACTATGCGCAGCACTGCCATGAACATATAGTGCAACGTATCCCCTTCCCAGACTGTCCTTGGAATTTCGGAGTTCGGACTGAAAGCATGCTTCGGTCGCACATTCACCAAACATAAGTTGACTGTGCGACGGGGTGACGAGTTATAAGGAGCGGCTGCCCACACCTTCGAAGCGGGTCACGAGCTTAACTTCGCAGCCGTCAAAATAGTTGCCCGCGCGAGAAGCAAGACGAGTCGAGAACCGATTGAAGCCAGGGCCTCGGGTAAGAAATTGACAAGTCGCAATATTTACGCGGCGCCGGTCTATACAACGCTGCGCAGTCACCTTCAGGCCTGCGGTGTCGGTCGTTGTTTGGCTAACATATCCTTCTTTAACTGCCGCTTCTCTGTGTATTGCTGTTATCTCTGAACATGGACTCCCGCACGAGCTCTGAAGCCCAGAATAATGAACAAGTGTTCCAGGTGATGGATCAGTTTCTTTTTAATTTGCTAACCTCCTAGCATCTAACACCCTAATGCTGCCCGAACCATGAACTAGCGTGTGTACCGTGGACAGATGATCAGTGTTCACACCGTGCTGTACTAACACAGTAGCAGGGTTGAGTCCTGATTTAAGGGCGTTTCAGAGGCGACAAGGCGCATTACCGCGGAACAAGGTGTTAGAAGTGCACACCAACGCACAACTACCATGCACGACAGTCATAAAAATTAAGAATCAATTAAATCCTAAAGGGCGGCCTTGGGTAGTTTGTGCGATCCTACGTCTAAACTGCTCTGCAATTACGCGGGTCAGACAGAACGCATGCTCCGATCGCACATACACGAACATAGGTTGACTGTGAGACGGGGTGATGAGGTATCAGGAGTGGCTGCCCGAGAGAATTCTGTTAATCGATGTGTCGATCTGGCACTGGCGTACAGAGCGCTGCGTAACCACCTACAGACTGGCGGCATTGATGCTCGATTAGCTTGTACGCCCTGGACCTGCCGCTGATTCTGTTGCTGTTTCTTTATGTCTGACAACAGAGTCCTGCACGAATGCAAAAGCTTAGACATGTAAACGAGTGGATCCGGTGATCGACTGGTATCCTTCCTCTTCTTCCTATTCATTACTCATACAGACAGTTGGAATTCGAAGGCCAGCCTCCATTCGAGGAACATTCGAGGGTTATGCACTTCGGACAGCCCGCAGCTGAGACATGCTTTCCACACGAAAGGCATAAACGTACGATCAGCCACGCACAACTACGTCCAAGACGGATTGACGGCAGAATGCCGGAGATATAGGTTGTAAAACGCCTTAGCAAGCGGATGACGCGAGTTCTGATTGGCGACTGCCGCCGACCTCCACATAAGTGCACGGTGATAATCGAACGGAGTAGAAGGGTGTGTGTCCAAGTTCTCCGTGAGTAAACCACAGAAGACCTTGAAAAATAAACTCTGCTCTGGTACACTACATGCAAGCCAAGAACGGAGCACTGTCGGAACGAAATTTATCAAAGTTATGGTCAGCGGAATCGCAAACTTGATCCGCATGCTATCATTTAAGCAGCTCTCTCTAATGACCTCAGAAACTAATGAGCCTTGTTAACCTTGTCTTGTTCTGTTAGCCTTACCGTTTAGGGTTATAGAATTACGAAATAAAGGTCTCTTTTGACGTGGCGACGTCATGCATATACATCCGACCATATTCAGCGTACGAAACCTGATATGGCAAACCACAAAACTCAGGGCCGTTGGAATTTGGACACCTCACGAGACTGTTTGAACTGTATTAAACGACTCTTTTTACCTTTTCGAGAGAAACCTAAGGTCAGATGAAAGATACTTCAGTGGGGTCGCCAATCTCAGATTAATGGCAGAGGTACTTTCACAAGAGTTAGAAAAGACTGCCTACATCTACCACGGGCCGATTTTTGACTTCGTAACGTCGACAACTCTTTTTTTACCGTCAAGAGGAAAATGTTGCAGGATTTCCATTACCTGTTCAACTTTACCTGCCCAGATAGACAATTCACGAGTGGGGGATGGAGGATAATGGCACTAGCTGCACTTCCAAGAGACATCGTTTTATAGGGAGGACTGCTTACATCTAGCAGCAGCCGATTTTGACCTCCTAACGTTGACGACACGTTTGTTACCGTCAAGAGGAAAATCTTGCCGTATTTTTTATAATCTGTTCAACTCTACCTGCCCAGATAGACAATTCACGAGCGAGGGAGAAAAGGGGGAGCAGGTGCACTTCCTATATGTGCTTGTCAGGCGAAGCCCGAACGGGAAGGCCACGGCAATCAAACAACTTTCCAGTCCTCACAGCAACCATCCGGTGGGTCACAAAGGAAACTGTGTGCGAACACGCATTAAAAGGGCCCAGACTCGGTGCACTAGCCTGGATGAAAAAAGCAAGTGGGGTCGGATATCTCCGTGACCGATTTATGTTGGAGTTCTTTTCGAAGGCCTTTATAAGTGGATGCCGACCAGTTTGTTCCCGGAAGGCTTTATCGGAAACTATCGATCAACATCCTGAAGTACTTCAATACGAGGAATGTTGTAGCACCACAGAAATTCAAGATAGGTTCATTTGCAGTGCATACGGTGCAAATCAGTAGGATATTTTTGGTAGACGAGTCCATGTCCCTGCCTCTTAAATCATACAAATTCCCCAGTAAATCGTTAAAAGAGAGGAATGTGAAAGTACTCAAATTACTAAAAACTCAAGCAGTCACGACTCGGACTCATGTGGGTGACAAATTACTGAGCGATTTGCGCAAAACCTATAATTAACGTGGCTGGTGTCTGCAAAATCCTAGGATTATGCTGGAAGACAATCAAATTTAAAACCGCTCTAAAGTATTACTTCCTCACCGAAAACGCATTTCATCCCATTCAATTTATAGGAACACCTAAAACCAACGGGAGAGATGCATAGTAATTAGGTAGCCCTTTTCTACCAAGTGCGGTTTTTTAGGTGGTCGGACAAAAGTGCATTCAAAACCCAACATCCCAGTAAGTCTTTGATATCAATAGATTACGCAACACATTACAACCCCACCAAAGTATTCCTTTTTAATCGAAAAGGCATTTTAGGATCTCGGTCAAAATTTCACCCAAGTGATCACGAACTGTGAGTCAGTCCCGCCAACGGGCAATTTCCTTTCAAACAGAGTGGTGTTTTTATGTCGAGCTTTGAGATTCGTTATTCATCTCATCGTCACACGTACGAGAGGGGCAAAACAATAGTCAACTGCCCAATCGTGCCTGAAAAATGGTTGTGTGGTTGGCCGAAATCTGCATCCCTACCACTCTGCCATCGAGACTGACTGCTTTCGCCTCCATTTGCACTGGCGACTTTTACATATGGCGTGCAGCCGGACACCCCTTTTATAATGCGCGCCTCCATCCGAGTATACTGGCTTTCCTAGGTTGTATTCAGGCTAACAGTGTATGTGTAGGGCAGTTGACGTATACGCGCACCCGAAAAAATAAAACTGGTCCTACGATGTTGGCCATCAGCCCCTTTTGATTGGCTGGCGTTCCCATCGTCCTCCCAGGATTTTCGCACACATCACCTAGCGTAATTGATCGATTGAGTAACCGGTCATCCTGAACTATGGCCCTGAAGAGTCATTGGCCGTATAAGAATGGGCTGACATCAGAATATCTATTTATGTCCCCAAGCAATGTTCCTCCCAGTATTCATTGTATGTTCGGCTATCTGGGACGGGTATCCTCGCCTCTTTACGGCGAACTGACGTTCGTGGATGCGTGACGAGGCTGGTTTCCAGTGTAAAAACAAGAGATCGTGTAGTGGACATCACAGGGGATTTTGCACGTGGCCTCCGCCTATATTACCTACTCTTAGGGTGTGTAAGCTGCGTGAGTATTGTGGTTGTCATTTTGTGTGCCAACTGTATTTGATGTTTCCTCAAGTGTCTTGCAACGAGTTCAGGTGTTCTACCGGTTATCGTTTTCGGCCCTTGATCGCTCATGTTCTAATTGACGAATCAAGTCAACTGTCCAATAATAAATGCCAAATGAGAACTTAAAGATGTGACGACCGGTTCGAGCCGAATGATAGTCTACGGCAGTTGCTCATTGGTGGAAAGTGTAGGCCAGTTAATCGTCTGTTCATTCACTGTACGCCTGACAAGGCGTAGTTATTTCGACCACGGAACGTGCAAGAAAGTTGTGCCTCGCATATAGTAGAAACAAATTAACTGTACAAAGCAGTTTGAAGGGCTATTTGAATGCATAAAAGGAGATCACACCAAGGAGCTATGGAGAAGTTCATTGGGTGCTAGAGAAAGAAGTACAAATAAATTACGCCTATTTTCATCCATCAAATCTACGACAGTTTTCCGTTTTACAAATAAACACTTCGTTCTGGAAGTAAAGCGTCTTTTCATAAATCCGATCCTTGCACCGGCAACAATATCCCCCCGATTTAGTGTCCGAGCATTCCGTTAAAAAGCGGCCTACGTGGCTTTGGGTAGTAAATGCCCTTTACGTCAATAATTAATCATTTGTTACCTTCTTTAATAACTCCAGCAATTTACAGATCTCAAGTTTTTTTCCTTTTCAGTCGAATCCCCTGACTTAACTAGAAAAACTTGAGGGGGAAGTGACCGAGGTGAGGATTTGCAGGAGGACTGACAGACATCGTTTTCTGACAAGAGACTGTGCATTCTATTATTTAAAGCCACATGAGAGCTGAGGAGTTTTCTTTTGAAAACAGGGTGTCATACTCCGCTCTTACGTTTTTTTTCACGCCCTTTAAAAATGCGTTGTCTAAACAGGTGGTTTAGTAGGCAAGCAAATTGGAGGGGTGCAACACCGAGTTGGGGATGCTTGTAAGTCGCGAAGAATGAGTCACTCCGTAATGTGATTTATGAACAATTCAGTTATGCAGAAATAATGAATGGAGCATTATACAGCATTCTAGTGCATATTTTCAAATGTCTGGGCTAATCAGGCTATTTAAATAAAAGTATGGGTTGTTTAAACTTGGTCAGTCTTTGTCTACCTAACCCTCAAACCAACTTATCAGAACACATTAGACGGGCAGAATGCGACGAGATGCTTTTGTCCTTTTAATTAGATTTTCTGAAACCTTTTAGATCTTCAGACAGCTTGGACATTTTAGAACCCAGTTAAGATTAGTATAAATTTCATCACATATTTACGGCTCGTGGGTCGATATTTATCATTCAGCTGCACTTTAAAGGGTATGGCTATGTTGTTGCCTTCAAGCCAGTGAACCAGCTGCGGCAGGGACAGCGACATTTTCATCGGTATTAATAATCATCGCGAAAGCAATATCATCAGTTCGTGTTGGGTAACTTGAATTACATTTAATAACGTCAATTTCGCTACCCATTCATGACAGAGCAAAACCCGTGAAGTTGATGCGTGCTTTAGCGTCCAAACCTTTAAAGCAATAAGGATGGAAAAAATAATTGGCGCGTACTGCGAAAATTTTGTCAGCTTTTAGGATTTACTGTGATTCATTAGAATTTTTGAAAACGCTGCTGATAAAATCAAGAAAACGTATTCGTGAAATGAGCCAAATGATAAGGCACTCCAATGTGACTTAAAGGGAGAGGTATTTTATTTGTGAACGTGGAAACAGGGCTTACGCGTTGAGATCTTAAACCTGGTTTCTGAACAATGCATAACAGATTTTCGATAGGGCAAAACTTCATCTTCTATGTTTAATCATGCTTAGAAAATAGCACTGCATTTAGCTTCTATTGTCACTGTTGCGCTTTACGCTTTTAAAAACATCATTTATCTGTTAATAGTTAATATAAGATTGATTATTTCTGCCCTAAAAAGGGCCACAAATCTCCGTCCATATTTTCTTAAAACGGGCGGTTATCGACTAAGGTATTATATTTGTGCATAAAATACCGTAGCTCTTGGAGTGCTCCGATAATAAGCAGAGAGCACGAGCAGACTCTCAGTCGCCACACCATGAATACTTTTGTCGGTGTCCAAACATTATTTCCATTTGACTTTTTAAGGACGAATTAAATTCTACTTCGAGAAACAGAATGAAACAAAGCTTGCTTTTGCAGAAACGCAGTATGCAGTTTCTCGCTCGCTCAGAACCATTACATGAACAAACTCTACTCAATACCGTTCTATGGGAAGTGCGCATATAAAGTAGAGCTTTAATGTCCTTTTCTAAGCATGCAATTAAGCTCACAAAGTCCTCGACAGTTAACACAAAAAATGAACATTTATTTTAAAAAACACCTTGACTAAAGTCTAGTGGATTTCTTCAGGGAACGCGATCGACGTCTGAGATCTATGGTCAGGGCTCAAAAAGTGGGCAGTATTCCCTTTTTTGTGGGAAAATATGGAATGAGGTTTTTTTTCAGAAAGGATACAAAAACCGAAAAATCAATGCGCGGTTTTGAAAAGATTGGAAGAATTGGCAACAAAGTCTGGCAATCAACAAAGAGAAATTTGTATAGTCCCCTCGGATAGACAATGCTAAGGGAAAATAATTTTTAAAGGAATGAGTTCATGGGATTAATCCTCCGTGAAGCCCTTCCGGAAAAAGCAATTGCGATTACTATATAATATCCACGTGTGTGATGAAACAAACATTAAATTTTTGGATCAAGTTTAAAAAAACAAATGTATTAAATGCAGATCTATGGGGTAGTTACCGTCTGTTTCGGTTCTAAAGATATGAATGAGTAAAACAGGCCATTTGCAAGCAAATGTACAAAGTAGTCGTTCTTTAGGTACATTCTACGAAGTTATAATAACGCAGAGAACAAGGTTAGTCGGCGAAATTCCGGTGAATACACGCTATCTCCTGTATATGTGCTGAACATATATAACTGATATACACAAAT
The DNA here is from genome assembly GCA_902702965.1 of Spirometra erinaceieuropaei. Classification (NCBI taxonomy): domain Eukaryota; kingdom Metazoa; phylum Platyhelminthes; class Cestoda; order Diphyllobothriidea; family Diphyllobothriidae; genus Spirometra; species Spirometra erinaceieuropaei. The sequence goes on from CACRXP010000501.1 coordinate 458,112, forward strand.
TTTGTCATTACTAATCTGAGGATAGATAGTCAGATTGCTTGATCAGACACCATGTTATATAAAATACAGTTTTCTAATTAAGGTATGTGGAACGTAAATATTGCAGGCACTTCCCTTTCGACAAATAATGGTTCTCACAAAACAAGCACACGAGACGAAAATGCGTTAGTTTTCTCGAACAACAGATGTTGGGTAAAACTTATGCACTTAAAAACAGCATAAGGAGCCAATCTTGATTGCCAAATCCTTACTAGAACATTTGGTTAAATTTTCAAGATATTAAGACATTAGTCTGTAAAATCAACGTATATAATTGGCATTTAAGCAAACCTCCGGGAAAATTTGGATTGATTTCTAAATCTTCATATACAATTATTTCAAGTAGAAATGTATAAAAATATAATTGCCTTCAAAACTTATATGGCTACTAAAAGCTGATTCAATCTCTTCGTAGGTATAATTAAAATCTTATGCATACACCTCGCTTAGAAATAAAAGCTTTAAAGAACGGAGTCTCTTATAAGTTTAGTAACAGCTGTGCTTATTGTGCATATTGCCTTGGGGAATTCGAGAAAATTTAAACAGCATTTAGTATAAGTGTAGCCGTAACGAATATTTCAAAAAGTGCAAAATTCTAAGATAAAACCATTTCCTATACATAATGACCATAAGGGAAAGTACTTAACATACTTTCTAGGAACAGTGTTTCTAGTCTCTGAGAAATGTAAAATCAATGGGGGCATAAACAGGCATTTCTTAATAAAATTAATTACGATGAACTTCATTTTTACAACATTTTAGTGTGTAGACGAGGTGTGCATAATTTTCGTGGGGCATAAGTGAGTTTCAAATGCTCAGTGAGCAAAGGACGAGTGCATAATGCTTATCTAAACGAAGATTTTGAAGAGCAGACACGATCTCCGGGACAAGAGCTTTATTAGCTTGATGTTTCGAATTCTCTCTCGAATCCATCATCAGAGACAAAAGAGCAGAAACGGGTGGTTGTTGCACAAGGGGCTGCGGTATTTATAGCATGCAGTAGCCATGCTACCGCTTACCTAGGAACATTCACGGCTCCCCTCTTCATCCGGGATCGTCGCACTTGGTGTGATCATTGCTTGATGGCCGACATTCGAGTCGATAATTGCTGCAATTTCATCACGTGCGTTGGATGTTGGTGTGATGATTGCTCGACCATCTGACGCATCGACCCTGGTGTTGGGATGAGCGTTCACATGTGCGCTCCCCGCGTGGTCAATTACTACGCCTAGGCGAAGTCTCAGCACAGAGCATGGAAGGGGAAGTTCATTGCACTTGTTAATGGACTGGAGGCCAGTAAACCATGATTCAAGTAACTCCCGGCTCACGCGGTTGTCACTTCTTGCGAGAATTTCGGCCTCGTCGAATTTGAATGTGTGGCGGAATCTCGCCGAATGATCCGCAACTTGATAGTTGGCGTCATTTCTCCGCACCGCTGCAGCGTGTTCGGCCATTCTCGTTCGGAGCTATCTTCCGGTTTCTCCGACGTATTTGCTTTGTCCGCAACTGCACCAGATCCCATAAACGACTCCAGACGTTTTTAGCCGTGGAAACGAATCTTTCGGTTTTACTACCTGACACCTGATTGTTGCCTCCGGTCTGTGTTCAACTCCAACCCCAAGTGGTGCGAGAAGGCGGCCGACAGCTTCCGAAACTTTCTTGACATACGGAAGTGCCCGCCAAGATTTGGTGTCCGTGCGGTTAGGCCTTTCGTCCCTTTTGCGTATGCACCGAAGTTGCGCGGGTAGCCATTGGCTTTGAAGACCCGTCGGAGGTATTGTAGTTCAGCAATTTTGTCTTCCGGCTCACTGCAGTGCGTTTCGACACGCCGAAAGAGCGTCCTTGCACAACTGCGTTTGTGGCTGATTGGGTGGTTACTGTTGAAGTTCAGTACTTGCATCGTATTTGTCGCTTTCCTGAACACATTGGTCTTTAGTCCACCACAATATTTGCGGCATACGAGGACATCCAGAAAGGCCAGCTGGTTGTTCTCTTCCCTCTCCATCGTGAATTGAATGTCCGGGAAGACGGCGTTGAGATGTTCTTGGAAGGTCAGCACCTGATCCCGTTCGATGACGACGGGCCCAGAACTTCAGTTTGTGGTGTTGGAAGACCAGCGAGTCTAACCGTTGCAGGACCGCCTCGGCGATGAATCCCGAAATCGGCGAACTCATTGGTGTGCCCTTCACCCGTTCGTAGATTGTCCCGTCGAACGTGAAGTACGTCCTGTGACAGAACTTCAGGAGCTGAAGGACTTGGGCGTGTACAAGGCGATTCGTCGTTTCATTGTATTTGCTTTGTAGTAGCAGCTCTACTGTCTCGATCGACAGGTCCTGGGGAATAGAAGTAAAAAGGGATGTAACATCAAAAAATACCATGACCTCATTTGGATGGAGGCTTTCCCCTTTGAGTTTCTCCAGGAATTGTGCTGACGAAGAGACAGTGGTGTCTGACTCAGTGGTCAGGAACTTAAGATGCCGGAACAGCCACTTAGACAGTCCGTATGTGTGAGTCCCTTTGAGGGGCACGATGGGTCGAAGAGGAGCGCCGTCTTTGTGCACCTTAGGGCGGCCATAGAATGGGGCTAAAGACGTATCTTGGGGTCTGGCCATGCGTCTGTCGGTCGGTGTTATTGCACCTGAGTTCTCCTAGGCCAACAACGTAGCATTAATTTCGCGTGTCAGCGCCTTTAAAGGGTTCGTTGCACATGGGACATAGAACTGTCGGTCCTCGAGTAAAACTTTGGCTTTTTGAAGGTAGTCTGTCCTGTCCAGTACAACTGTGGAGCGCCCTTTGTCTGTCGGCACGATGACCAGGTCTTTGTCGGCCTTGAGTTCTCTAAGCGCATCACATTCGACCTTGGAAAGCACTTCCCGCGGCCTGTGGGCCATCAGGAGAGACGAAACTTGGTGTCGGATGAGGCTCTTAGCATGAATGGAGGCCTTGTATGATATTTATGAGTAATCTGGTCAACTCTCTCTTCTTCTCTCTTTCTAACCTGTCACCAACCCATTCCCTTCTCCCCTTTTGACTAAAGAACTCTTCTCTTGATGATTACTGACTCATCGACGTCCACTTCCCGCATAATTATTGCGGGAACTCGCTTTGCATTGCTGCACAACTATAATCAGACTAAATTGATAGAACCACTATCGAGACACGTAAACTGAACAACTCTGCATCATATATAAACGCGGGAGCATGTGGTCTAGACTTAATAGATATCCACATTGCATGATATGATACCATGCGATATACTAAAAGCTGGTTTATGGGCGTCAACACAATGGAGGCCGTGAACATAAAATCACATTCACTAATATAGGATGCCTTTTGGGAATGTTTGGGAGTACAAATAATGTCAATAGACGGATCAGTTGTTCAATTAATTTTAGAGACTACGTGCAATTACTCACTTTCCAAATGCATTAGTGGTCTCTGAAATGGACGGCTTAACATAGCCCTCAATTTCAGGACGGATTTTCAGTAAGTAAATTTTTGTTCATTTAAAGACCGGTTCGTGTATTTGGCTGTGTCAAATGTATCTGGGCTATATTAGTACAGAAATATTCTGTTAGAAAGTGGCCACGTTCTGAAACTAGACCCGGCTTACAAAAATAGTTCGGATTAATTCTCTGAAACTGTTAAAATTTCTATTTAGCAGGCCTTGATACCTCGAAGAAATTCATCTGGATTCCATTGCAACATACCAGCCTTGAAAATTCAACCCCAAAGAAATTCAAGATACCTTCATCTGCAGTACTTACGGTGCAAAACCGTAGGATACTTTTGGTAGAACACTCCATGGCCCTGCCTCTCAAATCATGGAAATTCCACAGTAAATATTTAAAAAAGAGGTATATGAAAGTACTTAAATCGATAAAAATCCGAACCGTCATGACTCGGACTTATCTGAGCGAGAAAGTACTGAGCGATTTGCGCAAACCAAAAAATAACGTGGATGGTGTCTGCAAAATCTTTGGATTATTCTGGAAGATAATCAACGCAAAAACCGCACTAAAGTAATCCTCCCCAGCAAAAACGCATTTCAGATTTTCGAATAATATGTCATGAGATCGGTCACCGGCTGTACACGTCCACGTATCCTTGCTAGTATGACACCCGAGACAAGATTAACAGTAGTAACTGCATCTAAATCTTATCGCAGGAATAAAAGTAGACCTATTTCTAGATGTGGTAGAAGATCGCGTTCAGATCAACAGAATAAGTGTGCCGCGGCAAATACTAACGGCTAAGATGGTGAAAATACTCAAACACCACAATGCCAGAAGCAGATCGTCACGAGGATAGGGGTTGCAAAGGCTTTGTGTGCGGAGCCCACCACTGGTAGCCGCCAGTCAATCAGAACTGGGTGTGAGTAACGATCTTCTGAGAACGCCCCTCACTTTCACCTGTGGTAAAGGCAGAGAGACGAACTGGCTGGGTCCCAGTGCTTGGCTGCTCTTGTGAATGCAGAATTCGCAGAAGTTATGAATCAGCCAGTCTCTGGCGCAGAAGGCTGTCGCAGGAGCATATTTTGCAGAATATGTACGAGACATGTGACGAATGCAAGAACGAATGAGGCGCAGAGGTGCATAAGAACAATTACGGATAAGTAGGTACTGGACTGGACTGGACTGAGCATGAAGGATAAAGAATTTCATTTTATTCAAATCCTCATAAGTCATGCTGGCGAGAGCATCGAGCTGTACGCGTAGGAGCAGGCGGAGGACGTAGAGGATGATGCGAGTGACGAATAATGACGATGAGCGATGATGATGACGATGACGAAGGTGATGATGGTGAAGAGGGGGAAGAGGAGGATGAGGAGGAGGTGGAGATTAGTTTCGATGATGGGAAGGAAATAAAAAAGACGAATGTTTAGGAAGCAGCCGAGGGAGTAGCAAGCTCAGTGGAACTATATGGAAGAGGAAGAGGAGGCGGTAGAAGGGACATTAGAGAACCAGGACGATGGGGAGAGGAAAAACGCAGTCAGAGGTGGAGGCGAAAAAGCGGAATGATGAGTGAGACGACAGGAACGAGAGGATGAGGGGGGGGAGGATGAGGAGGATGCGTAAGTAGACGAGAATTGGGAAGCAGAGGACGGTTAGGGGTGTAGGGTAGATAAGGAAGCAACGGTGTGAGATGATGAGGAATACGAGCTAGAGGGGTTGGAGGAAGAAAGAAGAGGGTAAGAAAATGCGGAAAAGGAAGGGGGAAGGTGGGCGAATAACGGCAGTGGGGTTGTGGGAGCGTGGTGTTGGTGGCGTCGGTGTTGTCGGTGGTGGTTGTGGCGTTGGTGCTGATGCTGTTGTTTGTGGTGCCGGTGGTTGGTGCTACGGTGGTGATGGTGGTGGTGTGTTTGGTTTCGTTGGTCGTGGTTGTGCTGTTTGTTGTGGGGGTGATGTGGATGAGTTGATGGTTGCGGTACTGTTGTTGGTGGAGGTGGTTTTGCTTTTGGTGGTGTTGGCGGTAGTTGTGGTGTTGGTGGTTATGGTGGTAGTTTTCGTGGCTTTGTTTTTGGAGGTGATGGTGGTGGAGTAGGTTGTTGGGTTCTTTCCAGTGTTGGTGGTAATTGTGGTGATGATGACTGTAGTGATGATGGTGGTGGTGTTGGTGGTGGTGGTGGTGGTTGTGGTGGTGGTGGTGGTTGTGGTGGTGGTGGTGGTGGTGGTGGTTGTGTTTGCGGCGGTTTTGATGAGTTGAGGGGTGATCGTGGTATTGGTATTGTTGGAGATGGTGGTGGCGGTTTTGGTGGTTTTGGTATTGTTGGAGCCGGTGGTGGTGTTGGTCGATGTAGTGCTGGTGCAAGTGTTGGTGGTAGTTGTTGTGGTAGTGGTGGTGATGGTGGTGACGGCGGTGGTGGTGTTTGTGGTGGCGGTTGGGGTGGTGGTAGTGGCGGTGGTGGTTACGTTGGTGTTGGTGGCAGTGGTTGTAGTGGCGATTGTTTTCGTAGTGGTGCTGGTGGTGGGGTTGGTGATGGTGGTGTTGTTGCCGTCGGCAGATTTTCTGTTGTTGGTGCTGATTGACGCGTTGGCGGTGCTGTGAACGGTTGCGGTAGTGTTGGTAGTGGTTGTGGTTGTTGTTGTTGGGGTAGTAGTTGTCGTCTTGTTGGTGGAGGTGGTCGGGGTGTTGTTGGTGGTTTTATGGGGGTTGAATCTGTGGTGGTGGTGGTGGTGGTGGTGTTGGTGGTGGTGGTGGTGGTATTGACGATGGTGGCGTTGGTGTTGCTGGTGGCTGTGAGGGACGTGGTGATGGTGGTGGTCCGAATCCCCACTGCTGACTAGTGGGAATAATGACGGAGGGATGTTGATGCTAGTACTTCAATAAATACGACTGGTAACGCAGAAAAGTGTCAGCAGTGTTAATGGAACCTCGTCATAACTTGACTGAGGCATTATATCATGCGTGGTAGAAATGCGGACTGCCTGATGGGACAACAACGATTAATTATTGCAAGTTAGATTTAGGTTGGTAGCATAAGATCGTTCTAAGGAAATACGGTAAAGCAAAACTATGAGTTGACATGCTTAAAATTGGCAAACACAGCGGCCAACTTGAAGAAGAATAAAAAAGAACACTTGCGAATGGGAGTCCACTCTGAAAGAAAAGTCTCCAAGTCAACCTTTTCGCTTTAGATTTTAATAATACGTTTGACCGAGGAGAAAGCGCGGTTAAATTTCGTGGAGTTATTCTAGTATTTGGCATTGAGGACTCGGGACTAAGTATTGCTGTTTCTGATCACTTCAAGTCGAAGTCTTTCCCTTCTTAAACAGTTCACCTGATAGGAAAGAATATCATTATGTTGCTCAATCACAACCAATACATTGCCCCTATGTTCTTCACCTCTCTTCGCACCCCCTGTTCTTTTCCCCTAGATACATTTTCCTCAGAATTCTTACGCTCATTGAGATTAGGTAGAATCCCAGCTTCACAATGCTCAAAATAGTAATACTGCCTAAACAACCCACGAAATAAAAGAATGGTGTGAAAAATCGGCAGAATCATTTGCGTACAAAATAAATGCACTGCGCTGATAGCATATTTAGCAATAATCTCATTAGCCCAGGGTGAGATATGGCGAATTGTTATGAATTATGCACGCTGGATTGTAACAACGTTGTTGTTGTTGTTGTTGTGTAATGACGCGCACACATCGATTGCGCACGCCACGGCAATCGGCTCAGTTTTCCGACATTCCCAAGGTTATCAAAGTGCGCCTCTCCTCGCGTTCAGCCCTCGTCCATCTGGCAGAAACCACGTGAATGTACTGCGATCGATATAAGGGTACGTATTGAGGGCGGTCGATTTTATCTGGCCAGGTATGCAGGCGTCTCACGGTCCGGGGCCCAGCAGCTCCAGGTGAACTCCCGATAATGGTTTGTCATCCAGGCACTCACTGGTGCTGTATGCAGCAGCGGTAGGGGTAAGATGAGGTTTATTAGGCCCACCTGATGGACAAAATATTGTTGGGGTCGGGGTTAGGGGTTATGCTTAGGGATAATGATTAGGGGTTAGGGTTAAAGGTAAGGGTAAGTGGCTGGGGTTTAGGATAAGGAGTTATAGTAAGGGGTTAGGGTAAGGGTTAGGAGTTAGTGCAACTATTTCTCAACCATTCAGCGTACAACCACGCACTTCCAATAGCTTTCCTTTTGCATACAACTTATTGTTCTCGTCGCCTGTGCGATCCCCGGCTCCACCTGTGAAAATCCCCTATTACCACCGGCCCCCTATAGGAGGTGACTGGGGTTTGCTTACTTCAGGTGGGGCTGCCAAACCACATCCCACTACAGCGGGTCTCATTTACGAAGATATTGCTGACTGAGGGAATCCTCTTTTTGGCTTGCAACACATTGACTAACCACAGGAATTTTCAAACATCGGTTTTTCTTAGAATACACTTCATTTCACTGATATGCGACTCTGAAGCTCTTCGTGATCTCTACTGAGCAGAACTCCAGAAAGCGCTCAAGCCTCGGGATCTTCAGCAGAAACGGCGACCGACTGACCGCCGAGAAATTTTGGAGATAGGCAATAAGATAGATGACACAGGTTGCAGCCTATTTTTTAGCTTGTGTGTGCGAATAAGTTCAAAACCAAGTGTGAATTTAGGATATTTGCATAGTAGAAACTAATGGGGAATACGATTAATATAAGAGGTGATATACTTCACAAATTTTGTATTATGCCGTTTTGCTAGAGGTGATGCTTGGGGGCGAGCGTATATTCGGTATAGTTTTCAGATGCTTTTTCACCAACGGATGACAAGGTCCGACATCATTATGCTGTAAGAGCAGTTCACTCATATCTCCCACTGCTGAAAACAAGCCGGCACTCGCAACGTCACAGTATGCTTCAGAAAGTACACTCCTTCGTACGATGGCTATATTCCTCTAGGCATTCCATACATGGAGAGAATTATGTCCGGTTTTTTATTGTGATGTCTTAGCAGCAGTAAAAGACTTTCATCACTCCGCGTCTCACTGTCTGCCGAAGAAGAGAGAGAGAGAGAGATAAGTGTGAAGCAGACCACAGGACCACTACGACCGAGGAGCCCTCGTTCATCATCATCATCATCATCATCATCATCATCATCATCATCATCATCATCATCATCATCATCATCATCATCATCATCATCATCATCATCATCATCATCATCATCATCATCATCATCATCATCATCATCATCATCATCATCATCATCATCATCAGCAGCAGCAGCAGCAGCAGCAGCAGCAGCAGCAGCAGCAGCAGCGGCAGCAGCAGCAGCAGCAGCATCATCATCATCATCCTCATCTTCATCTTCATCTTCAACAACAACAACAACAACAACAACATCATCAACATCATCATCATCAGCAGCAGCAGCAGCATCATCATCATCATCCTCATCTTCATCTTCATCTTCAACAACAACAACAACAACAACAACAACAACATCATCATCATCAACAACAACAACAACATCATCATCATCATCATCGACAGCACCCCTCCTCATGTCCCCATTCTCCGCTGTTTACGTCATGGAACTTGCATGCTTTGGACACGTCAGACGAAAATTGCTTCCGTCCCAGCGATCAGAATGAATTCTACTGAAACACCCTCTGGAATTCACTATGTCCAATCAGCAAATAAGCATCTCCCTCGAGCAAATTAACTGGTTCACCTCATCCCCAAACCCCTGTTTCATTCCCCCAAAGTCAAAAGTAGACATTAATCGGCCATGCCATATGCTGGAGACCGCACGCATCTTTTCAGAGTTTTGAAATAACACCTGTCAAGGCAGATTTACTTGCTAGACGTTTATTTTCAATAGGCAGCTAATGGAGGGAAATCCAAGGTAATATCAAAAGAAAATTAACGCGGGCGTTTACGTCAGAATGCTTGCAGCTCCAACAATGCACTCCAGCGTCTCCACTGGGTTCATGGACGACCAGACCCAAGATGTCAATTCATTGACAAAGTCGGTTGAACCTCCTGGTGCCGTGAGAGTCTCCACCGTGTTTTTCGGCGCGCTGTCGTTGCCTACAATGTTTCATTTGCATAGTCTTAAGGAAGTGGCATTTGAAGAGGAAATGCACCAGAGAGAAATAAGTTTGTTAAAAAAATAAAGGATCGGAAGTATTCACAATGATATCTTCTGCTTCTGGCTCTGATGGCGCAGTGCGCAGGAGAAAACCCTCCACGGCGTCAGTCACAGATTACAGTTGGACCTGGCGTCACCTTCCAGATGCTGTAATCATTCAGCTTTGTAGAATAAAAATGGATTTACATGAAAGAGGCCAGCAAATAGCATGAAAGGATCCATCTAATCTGTGTGTCGCCTTACCGAGGGCAAAGAGAGCCTTGGCGGAGGTGAGGAGAGTGAAGTACCAGCGAGGCTGCTTCATGCCGGCCAGCTCTGTCCACTGGCCGAGGGGTCTGCTGGAGTCTGGCAGCGAGAACATCTCTACAACGTTGAGAGTCCTTTGGTCATCGTTTCCACCGGCGACCAGGATTGCTCCCCGAATTGGCGTCGCTGCGAGCCCCCGTCGTGCGATTCTCATGGGGGCAGCTGGCTGCCAAAACTCCGTTGGGGTCCCCTGTCCCTGCCAGTCTGCCCGCAGATGGCAGAAGACCACGGAAGCCAGCGGGGAGGAGGAGTCATCGTAACCGCCAAAAACGAAGACCCGACTGTCGCCGGGTAGGCAGGCTGCAGCTGAACTGCTCCTCTTCTCCGGCAGATCGGTCAGTTTGTGCCATCTGTTCGAGGCAAGCGGAGGGAAAGCGGGACAGTGAGTGAGTGAGTGATATCTATGGCAAAAATGGATGTGCCATGACGACCGGCGTCTTCTAACCTGTCCTGGCTGACGTCATAGAGCTCACAGGAGGAAATGCGTTCATATCTACCCCATCCACCAAAAACGCCAATCAGCGTCTTCTCTCCGGCTGCGGCGGCCGTGGCGGGAACCTTTATGACTGCAGCTGCGTGCTCCCAGCGTGCAAAGGCGAGGGGCGTACGCTCGCGCCAGCGTCCTTCTCTCACCAAAAACTCGTCGACATCAGCGCGCACTGGGTTGCATCCTCCTCCAACAACGAAAATGCTCTCTCCTGGTGGAGGGTGGAAAAGGTTATGCATAAGGCGGCCAGCTGAGAGCCTTTACACAAGAGTAACTGGCCGATAGACCATCTTCAAAAAAGGAACCCCTAGACAGGCGCCAGTCGCCACAAAAAGCTTACTTGTTCAAGTTCCTAATTAATTTGCTTTCTTCAAAACAGCACCTGCGGCTGCTTCTGTGGACTAACTCAAGAGCTCGAGATGCCTACGCAATGGCAAATGCTGCGCGCACACAGAGACACACATTAGAATTCAAGCACGTAAACAAACGGCATGCGCTGTCCGGCAACTCACCGCCCACGACACTGTAGGAGGCATGACTACGAGGACCCTTCATGTCAGCAACTCGTTCTGCCCGCCGCAGGTGCGCGTCAACGCGAAGGACAGAGTACCTGTCTTGACCTTTATCCTTTCCAAAAACGAAG
>CACRXP010000501.1:469245-489179 GCA_902702965.1 Spirometra erinaceieuropaei
CCGCAGATGGCAGAAGACCACGGAAGCCAGCGGGGAGGAGGAGTCATCGTAACCGCCAAAAATGAAGACCCGACTGTCGCCGGGTAGGCAGGCTGCAGCTGAACTGCTCCTCTTCTCCGGCAGATCGGTCAGTTTGTGCCATCTGTTCGAGGCAAGCGGAGGGAAAGCGGGACAGTGAGTGAGTGAGTGATATTTATGGCAAAAATGGATGTGCCAAGACGACCGGCGTCTTCTTACCTGTCCTGGCTGACGTCATAGAGCTCACAGGAGGAAATGCGTTCATATCTACCCCATCCACCAAAAACGCCAATCAGCGTCTTCTCACCGGCTGCGGCGGCCGTGGCGGGAACCTTTTTGACTGCAGCTGCGTGCTCCCAACGTGCAAAGGCGAGGGGCGTACGCTCGCGCCAGCGTCCTTCTCTCACCAAAAACTCGTCGACATCAGCGCGCACTGGGTTGCATCCTCCTCCAACAACGAAAATGCTCTCTCCTGGTGGAGGGTGGAAAAGGTTACGCATAAGGCGGCCAGCTGAGAGCCTTTACACAAGAGTAACTGGCCGATAGACCATCTTCAAAAAAGGAACCCCAGTCGCCACAAAATGCTTACTTGTTCAAGTTCCTAATTAATTTGCTTTCTTCAAAACAGCACCTGCGGCTGCTTCTGTGGACTAACTCAAGAGCTGGAGATGCCTACGCAATAGCAAATGCTGCGCGCACACAGAAAGATATTAAACTTCAAGAACAAAAACCAACGACATGCGCTGTCCGGCAACTCACCGCCCACGACACTGTAGGAGGCATGACTACGAGGACCCTTCATGTTAGCAACTCGTTCTGCCCGCCGCAGGTGCGCGTCAACGCGAAGGACAGAGTACCTGTCTTGACCTTTATCCTTTCCAAAAACGAAGAACGTCTGGCTTAGGCGTGGCCTGATGTTGAAGGGGCGAGGAGGCTTGTCCTTCACTGCAGCGCCAATCCAGTGCTCCACCTGAAGCAATAGACAACTTTTATCTCAAATTAACAGGGCTGAAATGACATCAGCTTACAGACATTCGGGGCTTTTCCGTAGTGTTGGATAACTATCCAGCAGGCGACTGCGACATTGCACGCTCGTCAGCTGCCATTGCACCTCCTTCAGCATTGCCGGAGCGTGCACTCTCCGCTTCTCATCATCGGCAACACCACCGGCGTCTACCCAGCGCGCAATGGCCCCAATTACCTGCTCCTCACATCCCACCGAGAGATCATCGCTGCGAAGCAGAGTGAACACAGTTTCAGTGGGCAAGCTGACAAAGAGGTCGGTTTGAATGAAGTGCTCAAACTGCTCCTTCATCAGGCCAATACACTTCTCCGCCAGTACTTCCACATTCAGGGTCCTGGCAAAGTCCCAAATTGCTGGCAGAGTTTCTACATTGAGGCTTTAGTGTGCGTAGGTAAGGCCAGGACGATAGTTACCCTCTGACCATGAATGTAACTCCCCAGTTCACAAGGTCAGGCAGTTGGACCATTCTGGCAAGCGTAACCATGCCTCTCGCATTACTTTGCGTCATCTCCACCTGACCCGTGTAAACATACTGAATGAATGTAGTTGCGAGGCTATGAAGTGTGCAAAGAGTAAGAAAAGTCAGAGAACCGATGCAAATGTTACTTGAGAGGCACTGTGGGCCATCTGAGAACCGAATTCACCTCCCCGAGTGGACCACTGAGAGCGGCTCGCAAAGAAGGAACACGGGCCGCTAATATTATTCGATTTGCGTGGAGTACTGCTCGGCCCTCAACCTGGCAAACATACACAAAAATGTCTGCAATAAGGAAACCTACCTCTATTCGCAGATCCTTTATGTCCTGAGCAAGACGAATTTCGTTCAATGCAGGACAGCTTCGAATCAGGGGAAATTGGTCCTCGAATATTTCTGCCTGTGGAAGCGCCATTCGGAGTAGTAACCAGAGCAGCAGAGACGGAATGCTACGAGAGCCACGGAGGCTGTATTTTACTGTGGCTCAAGAGGTTACACACGCACGCACGCGAGCACTGACGACCTGTAGGTTCTGGTTGGCTGATGGCAGCACAGTGCGGATTCGACTGGGCAATGGTTGGCACAGGAGGATGGGCGGGGGGGGGGTTGGTAAATTACCAAAAAAGGAGTCGCAAGTTTTTCCTTGATCAAGGCTAAGCTACCTAGAAGTCGCCTATGGCGTGTGTTAACTGCCAAGTAGACTGACGTGTGCCAAGTCAGTAAAAAAACCGTGGGGGGAGGGAGGAGGCGGGGATTGAATTATAGGCAGACGGTTTCGGTTCGATGTGTACACATAACGCCAGTTTGCGAAGATAATATTTTCGCACACACGAATAGCGAGAGCAGAGCTCGTATGACACACAAAGTTGGATTCAACCAGATCAGCCTAACGATTAACTCCTCTTAACATTGATGAGAAAGCTGGATACAAGGATACTGAGTTGCGTAGGTCATCAGCCATTCGTGATATCGGGACGCTGTACTTACTGCAATCCAGATCACTCAGCCTTCACCCTGATGCTAACTACCGACCTTCAAAGCGCAGCTAACGTTTGGAATTCCCGTAAAGGATGCACGTAGACAGGATATTGCACAAGTTGAAACCTTGGTCAACGCCCGACCGAAAATCGAATACAAAAGGACAGATTATTATGTACCAGGACATGTACAATACTGGCACGATAGCATGCTTTCTTATGAGTAGGGATTTCTGTTGACATCCTGTCTAGTCACAGGAATGGGCGACTAATGGTACAGAACGCTGCTGCATGAGAATAAGGTACACTAGCGAAGTTTGCTCTATGTTCCATAATTCGATGTTCTTGGCTCTGTACTCGTTCGGGTTGCCTCTTCTTATGTTTTCTCCCCTTCCTCCCATCATCCTCCTCCCATCCACTACCATCAACGTCTTTCACTTATTGCTCTTTGCTTGTTGTCCTCCTTCACCCCAATTTTCTTATTCTCCACTATCTCCTTCTGCTTTTCTCCTTATCCTCATCTTCTTCTTCTGCTTCCTCTTCTGCCTCCTTCTTCTTCTCCATCTCCGTCTCCTCCGCGTCCCTCTCCTTCTCAAATTCAAACTCAGAAATGGACAATGACGGGATGATAAGTAGACTCATCTGCCGGCTCTGTCCGGCGGGAGAACAGAAGAGACAGAGAAGTTAGAAATATGCGCTTCAGAAACAAGTGCGTAAATCATTTATTGGTGGCCTTATCTTACTTTATCTCATTCTTCTTCTTCTTTTTCTTCTTCTTTTTCTTATTCTACTCATTTTTATTCTCCTCCTCCTCCTGCTCCTCCTCGTCCTCCTCGTCCTCCTCCTCCTCCTCCTCCTCCTCCTCCTCCTCCTCCTCCTCCTCCCCCTACTCCCCCTTCTTCTTCTTCTTCCCCTTTTTCTTCTTCGTCTTCTTCTTCTTCTTTCTTTTCTTCTTCTTCTTCTTCTTCTTCTTCTTCTTCTTCCTCTTCTTCTTTTCCCTCCTCCTTCTTCTGCCTCTTCTTCTTCATCTTCTTTTCTTCTTCTTTTTCTTCTTATTCTTCTTCTTCTTCGTCTTATTCTTCTCATTTTCATCATCATCATTATCTTCCTCTTCTGCTAGGTCTCCGTCTCGTCCTCGTCCCTCTCCACAGAAAATTGCAATGGCAATTAAAGTATACGGTCCGCTAGAATTATTCGATCGGCGTGGAGCACTGCCTAGCCCTTAACCTGGCAAACATACACACAAACGTCAGCAGTAAGGAAAATTACCTCTATTCGCAGATCCTTTATGTCCTGAGCAAGGCGAATTTCGTTCAATGCAGGACAGCTTCGAATCAGGGGAAATTGATCTTCGAATATTTCTGCCTGTGGAAGCGCCATTCGGAGTAATAACCAGAGTTCAGTAGGAAACCTGCCTCTATATGCCTCCTTCTTCTCCAGCTCCATCTCCTTTTCGTGACTCTCCTCAAATTCAAACACCTTAAAAGCCCGGATATGCAACAGACGCCCATGCTGATTCCAATGTCCCCAGGGTCAATCGTTACACTGCCTCTCCCAAAATTCGCATGTGTCGTTGTGACGGCAATTAAGGTGCGAATTTACCTAAGGATCTTGATTTCCCATAGCCCCGATTATGGAAATTAGAGCCCGAATATGCAACAGACGGCCATGTTATGACGATGTGGACTGCACACTGTCAGTTCTTGGTTAAGGATGCGGAAGATTGCTCGCTTATTCCAGCATTTACAGTCAGCTGACATTAGAGCATTCAGTAATTCGAATAGATTATCACTCACCCACACACCGTCGCATGCATATTGCGAAACAGATATCATCCTTGTCACATTCTGCGTCCTTGAAAAAGGTTTCTTTTTTACAATCCCAAGTCTCACACCAATGATCCCATCTGTGAACTCCAGGAAATAGCGCGAATTTGACCAGAAATGACCGTAAAAAATACTGGGCTTAAGTTACAACTTCTATGATAGAACGTCTCAAATATCGGCAGTACTCTTGAACTACCATACCATTCGTCAAGTTAATACTGGGTAACTTTGTTTGCGATATGGGTGGCGACTATATTGTCGACAAATCGGCCAGAGGGGCGAGCGCTGGGATGAGCATTTTAAGCAGCCGATCTGCTCTTGAGCAGAGTTTTATCTCCCCCCCCCCCATCGCCCTCAGGAAGACGTCTTCGATCGTATACGTAGGCTGCAAAACAACAACAAGACTTTTAGCGAGGACGGTGTCCTCACTGAAGTCGACAAGTCGTGTGCTGACACTCCAGCGTCCTGGCTCCAGCCAGCGATTGGGCGAATAGCGAAAACCACCGCGACATGTGTCCAATAGACGTTGATGCGAAGGCTTCCTGTGTTGTTAGCCTAAGTTGATTATAAGGTTGCGTGACTCGCGTTGGGCGTGGATGGGCGGATCAAATATTCACACTGTGGCGCATTTTACATCTCCGGAACCCCTAGTGACAACCGATGGCCGTCTTCTTTGTTTAATTTGCCGAAAAACTCGATTATGTTAATCCCGACTCTCTGTAACGGGTTAAGAGTCTACATGGCATGCCGACAAAATTCATCATGTTCCGAGTCTACTATCGCCCCAACAGTACACATGCTCTGGTCCAAAGCAATCTCTCCCATCCACTCGATGTTTGGTTTATCGTTTGACGCTAATTTATCATATGGTTCGTGCTGATCAGCTACGCTATTGACGAAACTACCGGAGGAGTATTACACGATTTTGACAGCGTTGCATTTACACCCAATCGCCGGATTACTGATCACAAGAACACTGACCATGTCGCTCTTCCAGTCTGAAACTTTGGCGTAACGGATGGATAAAGTCGTTAAATTGGTCGATCCTCCAGAAAAAGACACCTCTCAGGATTGCTGGATGTCAGTATGAAGAATTAGGCAGCTTTAAATAGTCCAGTGAGGTAGTTAAACAATGAACATAAAATGCCGATACCGTTTCAAGAAACAAAGGTGCTTTCAGATTCTCACTATCTGACGTCGTTGTCTACCTGGAGGTGCCAAAGAGGAGATCAACCTAAAACCCAGATTCACTTTGACCCAACTGGGAAAAACTCGCTGCCCCGGTGGGATTCGAATCCACTACAGCAAGAGAAAGGCTTGAGTACAGCCAACGCTCTAGCCACCAGACGGTGCGAGTTTAGTCATTCGCCTTATGCCTTAGATTTCCAATACTGAGCAAGAGGATGGATCAAGCTGATCGGATGGGCTGTCGCAGACTGTCACCTCTGGAGGGAACCATGGTTACGGCTGCATGGCAACCGATCCAAATGCTGCGGTTAAACATCTGACAGGAAAAATGAGACGCAGATCGTATTCGGGACGTAATTGTAAACTCGCAACATCTAATTCAAGACGAAAAACCATGAAGAAGGGCGGGAATAGGGATAGGCTCAGATATTGTTAAATCAAGACAGCCGAAACTAGGAGTGCGTCAAACCTCAACTCGATTGCCTTGGCGGCCCTTTCGACTAGCATCAAACAACAACCTCGAATGGACAAACACAATGGTCTTCGGTTTACCTGGTTCATTCATTACTTTCCACACACACTTCAAAGTGTCTCGACTAACTAACTGAGTGGATGTTATAGGTGCTCAAAGAAGACAGTACATCGCCTCTTCTCGCCGCTATCGAAAGTTAAATTTAGAATAGAACGATCGAATTTTCTCTCCTCTCACTGCCTCGGCCTCTCGGGAGATGGTTGACGGGCGTTTTGCCTGTGTGCTTTGTAAGTCACCACTCCGTCGAGGGGAGCTAAGTGGACTTCAGTATGGAGAGCTTATCTTCATCTTCAGATGTATCTAGGTTATATTATTACATAAATATTCCGTTAGAAATATGCCATGTTCTGAACCTAGACCTGAATTACAAAATAACGCATGCTGTGCTACCTCAAAAAAATTAATCTGGAATTCCATTGCAACTGATAACCCTTCCTTTGCGTTTCTACTAATAATTTCTGAAGGACTGGTAAGAGGGCGCGCAAGGATCTCACTCGTCGGACTCTCTCTCTCTCTTTCTTGATCCCAACCAACAGCCGCACAGCTTACTGGGTGTGTTTCCCATTGACTAGGCGACCATAGTCGTCTGTGTGTTCCGTCCCCTCTGGAAAAAAGGACATGAGGACGTTTTTGCATTCCTCGATGAAACTGTCTTGAAAAAAACAATTGTAAATTTCGGAAAAGTCAAGCGTGCAATCAAAGTCAGTACGTCCCGTAAAATCGTACATGTCAGACTGGTGCATTCATATCAGCTCTATATAGCAAAATCATATCACCGAAATTTATTTTGTTGAATGTGGCAAATGTATCGCGATTTTAAACTGTGCTAAAGGTTGCGTCTTCGGCAGTTCCCAACTGACCGGCCGAGGGTCAGGATCCATTGGTTTCCATGTAGCGGTCGACTACCTACTTTGAGTGTGGCACACACGATAGTTCGGTCGTTGTTGTCGACGATGTCCACCGTGTGCTCCACAGCAAGGTGAGAGCAGGGGCGGTGATTTGTGCGTGAGCTAGTTTATAGTGATATTGAACTTTCACAGCATCCATCGCACTCTCTTCTCCCCCACATGGACCCGGTATCAAGACAGAGTCACGAAGACCGGAGGCGGGGAAGGGCACAGGTGGACAGCACGGTCGGGCCGGCACCTTGGCGTTCCACATCACATCCCCTTGTGGTGGTGGTGGTGGTGGTGGTGGTGGTGGTGGTGGTGGTTGCTGTCCGAATTCCCACTGCTGACTGCTGTGAATAATTATGGTGAGATATTGATGCCAGTACTTCAATAATTATGATTGGAAACGCAAAAAAGTGTCAGCTTTTATTTTGCATGCAACTACTTGACCTCGTGTCATGTGCGTTCCCCGGCTCCACCTGTAAGAACCCCCTATTACCACCGGTTACCGTATTAGAGGTGACTGGGGTTTGCTTCATTCAGGTGGGTCTACTAAACCACATCCCACCGCAGCGGGTCATATTCACGTAGATATTGCCGACTGAGGGAATCCTATTTCGGCTAGCAACACATTGACTTACCACAGCAATTTTCGAACATCGTTTTTTTAGAATACACTTTGTTTCATTCGCATGAGACTTTGAAGCCCTTCGTGATCTCTACTAAGCAGAACTCCAGAAAGGGCTCAAACCTCGGGATCTTCAGCAGAAACGGCAACCAACTGACCGTGAAGAAATTTTGGAGATAAGCAATAAGATGGATGACGCCAGTAGCAGCCTATTTTTCTAGCATATTTGTGAGAATTAGATGAAATGCAAGTGTGAATTTTGGATATTTGCATAGTAGAAAATAATGGGAAATAGGATTAACTTAAGAGGTGATATACTTGACAAATTTTGTATTATGCCGTTCTGCTGGAGGTGATGCTTGGGGCGAGCGTATATTCGGTATAGATTTCAGGTGCTTTTTCACAAACGGATGACAATGTCCGACATCATTATACTGTCTCACTGTCTCCCACTGTTGAAAAAAGCGGACATGCGTAACGTCACAGAATGCTTCCGAAACCACACTTCTACCTATGATGGCTAAATCTCTCTTTGGCATTCCATACATGATGACAATCATGTCCGGTGTTTTATTTCGATGTTTTGGCCGCAGTAAAAGACTAACGCCACCCGGCGTTTCACATTCTGTCGAAAGAGAGAGAGATAAGTGTAAGCAGACCACAGGACGACTACGACCGTCGAGCCCTCGTTCGTCATCATCATCATCATCATCATCATCATCATCATCATCATCATCATCATCATCATCATCATCATCATCATCATCATCATCGTCATCATCATCATCATCATCATCATCATCAACAACAACAACGAGAACAACAACAACAACAGCAACAGCAGCAGCAGCAGCAGCTGCATCAGCATTATCATCTTGGTCTTCTTCTTCTTCTTCTTCTTCTTCTTCATCATCGTCATAATCATCATCATCATCGGCACCCCTCTTCAGTTCCTCATCCTCCGCTGTCTACGGTCATAGATGTGATAGAAGCGAACAGGCGAGTCCCAGGTAGCAGTTCAGAAGATGAAGATGCGATCACTGGGACAAGAAGTTCATTTGCCTGACGTTTCGGATTCTCACTACGACGAAACGGGGAATCGCCTCGGACACGCCCAAATCATCCAGCTCCTGAAGTTCCGTCTCAAGACGTACTTTACATTCGACGGAACAATCTACGAGCAGGTGAAGGGAACGCCAATGGGTTCGCCGAATTCGGGACTCATAGCCGAAGCGGTCCTTCAACGGCTGGAGTCGCTGGTTTTCCGACACCACAGACCGAAATTCTGGGCTCGGTATGTGGATGACACCTTCGTCGTCATCGAACGGGATCAGGTGCTGACTTTCAAAGAACAACTCAACGCCGTCTTCCCGGACATTCAATTTACGATGGAGGAGGAGGAAAACAATCAGCTGGCCTTCCTGGATGTCCTCGTCTGCCGCAAAGATTGTGGTGGCCTAAAAACCAAAGCGACAAATACGACGCAAATACTGAACTTCAGTAGCAACCACCCGATCAGTCACAAACGCAGTTGCGTAAGGGCGCTATACCGGCGTGTTGAGACGCACTGCAGTGAAATGGAAGACAAGGTTGCTGAATTACAATATCTTCGACGGGTAATGAGAGCCAATGGCTACCCGCGCAACTTTGTCAACCAGTGCATACGAAAAGGACACCAGAGACTAAATCCAACTAGCCCCAAATTTTGGCGGGTTCTTCCGTACGTGAAGAACGTCTCGGAAGCCGTCAGTCGTCTTCTCACTCCAATTGGAGTTGGGGTTGCACACAGGCCGGAAGCAACCATTAGGCGCCAAGTAATGAGGCCAAAAGACCCGCTGCCACGGCAGGAAACGTCTGGAGTCGTTTACCGGATCTGGTGTAGTTGCGGACAAAGCAACCATGTCGGAGAAACTGGGAGATTACTCCGTACGCGACTTGCCGAGCACGCAGCAGCAATGAGGCGGGGAGACGCTACCTCTCAGGTGGCGGCACACTCGACGGGACCCGGCCATAATTTCAAATTTCAAGAGGCCGAAATCCTCGCAAGAGGTGACAACCGCGTGAGCCGCGAGCTGCTCGAGTCATGGTTCTCAGGCCCGCAATCCATCAACAAACACAATGACCTCCCGGTGCCCTATTCCGTGTTGCGATTTTCCCTGGGCCGGAGAATCAGTCACGTGGGGAGGGCGCGGGTGAGCAATTATCACGGTGACAGTGAGCCAGTTTGCCGAGCAATCGTCACACCAGCATCGAGCACGGATGACGAAATCGCGGCAATTAACAACTCGGACTCGGACCGCCAAGCCACCGCCGCATCAATTACGACCCCAGCGGCGATTGTGAGAACTGTTAATTGCAGTGCGCATACGGTCCCACGGCAGCCACGTGCTATAAATACTGCACTCCTGGTGCCACCTTCACCTCTATCTGCGAATGTCTCTGATGATGGGTTCGAGTGAGAATCCGAAACGTCAGGCAAATAAACTTCTTGTCCCAGTGATCGCATCTTCATCTTCTGGTCATAGATCTTACATGCACCGGGCACGTCAGACGAACATTGCCTCTATCTCAGCGATCGGAATTATTATCACTCAAACACCCTCTGGAATTTACTATGCCCAATCAGCGAATAAGCATCTCCCTTGAGCAAATTAACTGGTTCACCTAATCCCCACACCCATATTTCATTCCCCTAAAGTCAAAAGTGGATATTATTCGGCCATGCCACATGCTGGACACCGCACACATCCTTTCAGAGTTTTGAAATAACACCTGTCAAGGCAGATTTACTTGCTAGACGTTTATTTTTAATAGGCAGCCAATGGAGGGAACTTAAAGGTAATATCAAAAGAACATTAACGCGGGCGTTTACGTCAGAATGCTTGCAGCTCCAACAATGCACTCCAGCGTCTCCACTGGGTTCATGGACGACCAGACCCAAGATGCCAAGTCATTGTCAGAGTCGGTTGAACCTCCTGGAGCCGTGAGAGTCTCCACCGTGTTTTTCGGCGCGCTGTCGTTGCCTACAATGTTTCATTTGCATAGTCATAAGGAAGTGGCATTTGAAAAGGAAATGCGCCAGAGAGAAATAAGTTTGTTAAAAAAATAAAGGATCGGAAGTATTCACAATGATATCTTCTGCCTCTGGCTCTGATGGCGCAGTGCGCAGGAGAAAACCCTCCACGGCGTCAGTCACAGATTACAGTTGGATCTGGCGTCACCTTCCAGATGCTGTAATCATTCAGCTTTGTAGAATAAAAATGGATTTACATGAAAGAGGCCAGCAAATAGCATGAAAGGATCCATCTAATCTGTGTGTCGCCTTACCGAGGGCAAAGAGAGCCTTGGCGGAGGTGAGGAGAGTGAAGTACCAGCGAGGCTGCTTCATGCCGGCCAGCGTTGTCCACTGGCCGAGGGGTATGCTGGCGTCTGGCAGCGAGAACATCTCCACGACATTGAGAGTCCTTTGGCCATCGTATCCACCGGCGACCATGATTGCTCCCCGAAATGGCGTCGCTGCGAGCCCCCGTCGTGCGATTCTCATGGGGGCAGCTGGCTGCCAAAACTCCGTTGGTGTCCCCTGTCCCTGCCAGTCTGCCCGCAAATGGCAGAAGACCACGGAAGCCAGCGGGGAAGAGGAGTCATCGCAACCGCCAAAAACGAAGACCTGACTGTCGCCGGGTAGGCAGGCAGCAGCCGAACTGCTCCTCTTTTCCGGCAGATCGGGCAGTTTGTGCCATCTGTGCAGGGGAAGCGGAGGGTAAGAGGGACAGTGAGTGAGTGATATTAATGGCAAAAATGGATGTGCCACAACGACCGGCGTCTTCTCACCTGTCCTGACTGACGTCATAGAGCTCACAGGAGGAAAGGCGTGCATCTCTACCCCATCCATCAAAAACGCCAATCAGCGTCTTCTCATCGGCTGCGGCGGCGGCGGCGGCGGCGGTGGCGGGCACATTTATGACTGCGGCTGCGTGCTCCCAGCGTGCAAAGGCGAGGGGCGTACGCTCGCGCCAGCGTCCTTCTCTCGCCAAAAACTCGTCGACATCAGCACGCACTGGGTTGCATCCTCCACCAACAACGAAAATGCTCTCTTCCGGTGGAAGGTGGAAAAGGTTATGCATATGGCGGCCAGCTGAGTGTACTTACACAAAAGTTACTGGCCGACCGGCCATCTTTAAAAACGGAACCCCTAGACAGGCGCCAGTCACAACAAATAGCTTACTTGTTCAAGTTCCTAATTAATTTGCTTTCTTCAAAACAGCACCTGCAGCTGCTTCTGTGGACTAACTCAAGAGCTCGAGATGCCTACGCAATGGCAAATGCTGCGCGCACACAGAGACACACATTAGACTTCAAGCACGTAAACAAACGGCATGCGCTGTCCGGCAACTCACCGCCCACGACACTGTAGGAGGCATAACTACGAGGACCCTTCATGTCAGCAATTCGTTCTGCCCGACGCAGGTGCGCGTCAACGCGGAGGACAGAGTACCTGTTTTGACCTTTATCCTTTCCAAAGACGAAGAGCGTCTGGCATAGGCGTGGCCTGATGTTGAAGGGGCGAGGAGGCTTGTCCTTTTCTGCAGCGCCAATCCACTGCTCCACCTGAAGCATAAGACAACTTTTATCTCAAAGTAACAGGGCTGAAATGACATCAGCTTACAGACATTCGGGGCTTTTCCGTAGTATTGGATAACTATCCAGCAGGCGACTGCGACACTGCACGCTCGTCAGCTGCCATTGCACCTCCTTCAGCATTGCCGGAGCGTACACTCTCAGCTTCTCATCATCGGCAACACCATCGGCGTCCACCCAGCGCGCAATGGCCCAAATGACCTGCTCCTCAGATTCCACCGAGATATCATCGCTGCGGAGCAGAGTGAGCACCGTTTCGGCGGGCAAGCTGACAAAGAGGTCAGTTTGAATGAAGTGCTCAAACTGCTCCTTCATCAGGCCGATACACTTCTCCGCCAGTACTTCGACATTCAGGGTCCTGGCAAAGTCCCAAATTGCTGGCAGAGTTTCTACATTGAGACTTTAGTGTGCGTAGGTAAGGCCAGGACGATAGTTACCCTCTGACCATGAATGTAACTCCCCAGTTCACAAGGTCAGGCAGTTTGACCATTTTGGCAAGCGTTACCATGCCTCTCGCATTACTTTGCGTCATCTCCACCTGACCCGTGTAGACATACTGAATGAATGTATTTGCGAGGCTATAAAGTGCGCATGGATAAAGCAAAATCAGAGAATCGATGGAAATTTAACTTGAGAGGCACTGTGGGCCATCTGAGAACCGAATTCTCCTCCCCGAGGGGACCACTGAGAGCGGCTCGCAAAGAAGGAACACGGGCCGCTAATATTATTCGATGGGCGTGGAATACTGCCCCGCCCTTAACCTGGCAAACATACACACAAAAGTCAGCAGTAAGAAAACCTACCTCAATTCGCAGATCCTTTATGTCCTGAGCAAGACGAATTTCGTTCAACGCAGGACAGCTTCGAATCAGGGGAAATTGGTCTTCGAATACTTTTGCCTGTGGGAGCGCCATTCGGAGAAATAACCAGAGCAGCAGAGACGGAATGCTACGAGGGCCACGAAGGCTGTCTTTTACTGTGGCTCAAGACGTTACACACGCATGCATGCACGCGCTGACGACCTGCAGGTTCTGATTGGTTGATGGCAGCACAGAGCCAATTCGATTGGGCGGTGGTTGGCACAGGAGTGGGAGGGGGTAAATTACCAAAGAAGAAGTCACAATTTTTTATTTGATCAAGGCTAAGCTACCTAGAAGTCGCCTATGGCGTGTGTTAACTGCCAAGTAGACTGACGTGTGCCAAGTCAGCAAAAGAAGACCGTGGGGGGAGGCGGGAGGTGGGGATTGAATTATAGGCAGAAGGTTTCGTTTCGATGTGTACACATAACGCCAGTAGGCGAAGATAATATTTTCGCACACACGAATAGCGAGAGCAGAGCTCGTGTAACACACCGATTTGGATTCAACCAGACCAGCCTAACAATTAACTCTTCTCAACATTGATGATAAAGCTGGATACAAGGATACTGCGTTGCGTAGGTCATCAGACATTCGTGATATCGGGACGCTGTACTTATTGCAATCCAGACCACTTAGCATTCATCCTGAGGCTAACCACCGTCTCAAACGTCGGCAATACTCTTGAACTACCAAATCATTCGTCAAGTTAGTATTGGGTCACTTTGTTCGCTATATGGATGGCAGCTTTTTTGTCAACAAATCGGCCAGAGGGGCGCATTCTGGAATGAGTATTTTGATCAGCCGATCTGCTCAGGAGCAGAGTTTCCTCCCCCTCTCCAGCCTTTGCAGAGAAAGCCCTTAATCTCCCTCAGGAAGACATCTTCCATCTTACACGTAGACCGCAAAACAACAACAAGACTTTTAGAGAGGACGGTTTTCTCACTGAGATTCAAAAGCCGTGTGCTGACACTCCAGCGTCCTGGCTCCAGTCAGTGATTGGGCGAGTAGCGAAAACCACCGCGGCATGAGTCCAATCGACGTTGATGCTAAGGCCTTCTGTGTTGTTAGTCTATGGCGATTAAAAGGTTGCATGACTCGCGTTGGGCGTGGATGCTCGGATCAAATATTCACATTGTGACACATTTCCGATCTTCGAAATCACGGGTAACAACCGACGGCCGTCTCCTTTGTTTACTTTGCCGCAGAGATCGATTCTGTTAATCCCGATTCTCTGTGATTGGTTAAGAATCTACATGGCATGCCATCAAAATTCATCATCTTCAGAGTCTACTCTCACCGCAACAGTACACATGCTCTGGTCCAAAGCAATCTCTCCCATCCACTCGATGTTTGGTCTATCGTTTGACGCTAATTTATTTTATGGTTCGTGCTGATCAGCTACGCTGTTGACGGGAATACCGGAAAGGCATTACACAATTTTGAGTGTTGCATTTATACCCAATCGCCGGATTACTGATCGCAACAACACTGATCATGTCGCTCTTCTAGTCTCAAGCTTTGGCTTAACGGATGGATGAAGTCGGCAAATTGGTCGGTCCACCAAACATGACACCTTTCGAGATTGATGTCCGTCAGTATGAAGAATTAGGCTGCTTTAAATAGCCCAGTGAGGTAGTTAAAAAATGAACAACCAGATACAATAAACCGTACCGAAACGATGGAGCTTTCAGGTTTTCATTCTCTGGCGTCGCCTACCTGGAGATGTCAAAGTGGAGATTAACCTAAAACCTAGATGCATTTTGACCCAACTGTGAAAAACTCGCTGCACCGGTGGGATTCGAACCCACCACAGCAAGTGAAAGGCTTTAGTACAGCCAACGTTCTGACCACCAGCCGATGCGAATGGACAAACTCAATGGTTTTCGTTTTACCTGGTTCTTTCATTACTTTCCACACACTCTTCAAAGTGTCTCGACTAACTAACTGAGTGGATGTTATAGGCGCTCAAAGAAGATAGTTCATCGCCTCTTCTCGCCGCTATCGAAAGTTAAATTTAGAATATAACGATTGGCTTTCATTACTCGTATATATTTAGCATGATTTGAGGGCCTTTTATAATATTTATGAGTAGTCTGGGCAACCTTGTCTTTATCTCTCGTTTAACCTGCCACCAACTCATTCCCTTCTCCACTTTTGACTAAAGCACCGTTCTCTTGTTGGCTCGTGACGCTTCGGCGTCCATTTCCAGCATAACTAACCCGGGAATTCACTTTGCATTGCTGCACCAACTATAATCAAACTAAATTGATAGAACCATCATCGAGACACGAACACAGAACAATGCTGCATCATATATAAACGCGGTAGCATGTGGTCTAGACTTAATAGATATCCAAATTGCATGATATGATACCATGCGATATACAAAAAGCTAGTTGATGGGCCTCAACACAATGGACGCCGTGAACGTGAAATCACATTCAGAAGTTTAGGATGCCCTTTGGGATTGTTTGGGAGTGCAAATAATGTCATTAGACGGATCAGTTGTTTAATTAATTAAAGAGACTACGTGCGATTACACACCTTCTTAATGCATTAGTGGTCTCTGAAATGGACGGTCTAACATAGCCTTCTATTTTGGGCCGGACTTTCAGTTAGTCAATTTTTGTTCATTTAGAGACCAGTTCATGTATTTGGCTGTGTCAGATGTATCTCGATTGGCAAAGTTGAGATATCCGGGTTGCTTATTTGAAGATGAAGATAAACTCTCCGGAACAGGTTTATTTAATTGCTGACGTTTCAAAGAGCTGGGTCGTCTCTTCATTGTCAAAGCGTAAAATCGATCAGAAATTTAATTTAAAGTGGCATGTTGTGTTGGCCGGCCTCATGCTGATCGAATTTTCTCTCCTCTCACTGCCTCGGCCTCTCGGGAGATGGTTGACGGGCGTTTTGCCTGTGTGCTTTGTAAGTCACCACTCCGTCGAGGGGAACTAAGTGGACTTCAGTATGGAGAGCTTATCTTCATCTTCAGATGTATCTAGGTTATATTATTACATAAATATTCCGTTAGAAATATGCCATGTTCTGAATCTAGACCGGAATTACAAAATAACGCATGCTGTGCTACCTCAAAAAAATTAATCTGGAATTCCATTGCAACTGATAACCCTTCCTTTGCGTTTCTACTAATAATTACTGAAGGACTGGTAAGAGGGCGCTCAAGGATCTCACTCGTCGGGCTCTCTCTCTCTTTCTCGATCCCAACCAGCAGCCGCACAGCTTACTGGGTGTGTTTCCCATTGACTAGGCGACCATAGTCGTCTGTGTGTTTCGTCCCCTCTGGAAAAAGGACTTGAGGACGTTTTTGCATTCCTCGATTAAACTGCCTTGAAAAAAACTATTGTAAATTTCAGAAAAGTCAAGCGTGCAATCAAAGTCAGTACGTCTTGTAAAATCGTGCATGTCAGACGGGTGCATTCATATCAGCTCTGTATAGCAAAATCATATCACCGAAATTTATTTTGTTGAATATGGCAAATGTATCGCGATTTTAAACTGGGCTAGAGGTTGCGCCTTCGACAGTTCCCAACTGACCGACCGAGTGTCACTATCCATTGGTTTCCATGTAGCGGTCGACTACTTACTTTGAGTGTGGTACACACGATAGTTCGGTCGTTGTTGCCGACGATGTCCACCGTTTGCTCCACAGCAAGGTGAGAGCAGGGTCGGTGACTTGCGCGTGAGCTAGTTTATAGTGATAGTGGACTTGCACAGCATCCATCGCACTCTCTCCTCCCCCACATGGACCCGGTGTCAAGACAGAGTCACGAAGACCGGAGGCGAGGAAGGGCGCAGGTGGACAGCGCGGTCGGGCCCGCACCTTGGCGTTCCACATCACACCCCCCCTTGTCCACACAGCAAATGACCACGTATTTAGCCAACAATAACAACAACAAGAGGGGAGGGGCTGCAGGGGTCCCAGTGCGCTTGACGTCCACTGGCAACTGAGTCTGCCACCGCTCCCCGAAATGACGGCATTTGTCATGGTGCGCTATCCGATTACACCCGCCAGAATCCGATATGACCCCGTGTTGGCCGAGTACATCTACCATGTGGCCCGTTTTGAGGGACACACATACGGATAAACAAGCACCTTTGGTCGTGGGAATACTGAATAGAATTGGTAAGCACCAAGCCCAACATAGATATGCGGAGGTCATAAGAACAGATAACACAGACGTATGAAAACTATACTAACGACGATAATCATGTAACTGTGTAATAAGGGTACAATATAAAATAAAAAATGAGTGCTACTTGTAAAATAGTCGCATTTGGAGTGAGGTGTGTTCTGTAGTGTCACTGGTGGGGAATGCTGAGTCACAGGCAACCGTGAGGGCGGGTCTTGGAAATTTTGACATTGAATGAGGGAAAGCGAGACGATGTGTGACGACGATAGCTGCGGGGACGAGGGCCGACGATAGAGAATGGAAGGGCGTCGGCATTTTCACTGACATTCCATCACACCGTCCCCAGCCGGGGGTCCGCATCTGCGTGAGGTCATTTATTTCACTTAAACAACATATTCAGTTTCGTGGAGCGTTAAACACTCTTAACATGGCACTTACAACATTCCTGACGGACGCGCGGTCAATGTCTAGGAAGTCGGTTCCTGTGCGCGTAGAAACGAGACTTGGCACTCCAGACATCCTGTGGCGCCCACAGCTGTCAACTGTCGTACTGACTTTGTCTAGCCTTTGGCACCTAGTGCGCAAAGGATGCCGCGCAGGTCCCCTTTATTACGAACCCAGTCACGCGAAAATCATCGCTTCCCCTCCAGAAAACGGTTTAGGGTGGGGGGAGAGAGAGAGGTAGACGCTTTAACAATCTGGATGTAAAATGGTAGGGGACGCTCACCGATCGTTCTTACGGAACTCAGTCGTCTCGTTGGGCTTTAGGGCTCTCTCTCTCTCTCTCTCGAGCCCAACCAGCAGCCGCACAGCGGCGCGTAATATAGGCAGAGCTTGCATTACCGACAAGGACAAGGGGGACTTGAATGGCCAGACCGTGGCTTAGTGGCTAGAGGAGTTGAACTTCTAACCAACAGGCGGCGGAATGGAGCCCCTGGGTTCTACACTCCGGGATTGAGCATGACTGGCTGACGTCGGCTAATAAGCCAGAAATGGCCATTCCAGTATTCCTTGACCTTGTCGGTAATGTTATTCCACGAAACCCTTCTTTACATATTTTCACCAGTTATAATAATTGCACTGGGGATAAAGAATTTTAATTTATTCAAATGCTCATTGGACATGCTGGCGAGAACGTCGAGATGTACGCATGGGAGAAGGAAGAGGACGCAGATGATGAGAGGAACGATGTAGATGAGAAGGAGACGAAGAAGGAGAAGAAGAAGAAGCGAAGTCGTAGTCGGGAGGAGTAAATGGACTTTCACTAGTAAAGATGGATTTAAAAAATTGTGAAAAGTGCTCAGCTTTTTCTCCATCCTCACTAATCTCTACGTCTCCGCTGGTCTTCCGCTTGTCTCCAAGAACATCTTAACGCCGTCTTCCCGGACACTCAATTCACGATGGAGGAGGAAGAGAACAACCAACTGGCCTCCCTGGATGTCCTCGTATGTCGCAAAGATTGTGGTGGGCTAAAGACCAATGTGTTCAGGAAAGCGACAAATACGATGCAAGTACTGAACGTCAACAGCAACCACCCAATCAGCCACAAACGCAGCTGTGAAAGGACGCTCAATCGGCGTGTCGAAACGCACTGAAGTGAGCCGGAAGACAATATTTCCGAACTACAATACCTCCGACAGGTATTCACAGCCAATGGCTACCCGCGCGACTAAGTCAACCGGTGCATACGCAAAAGGGACGAAAGGCCTAACCGCACGGACACCAAATCTTGGCGGGCGCTTCCGTATGTCAAGAACGTTTCGAAAGCTGTCGGCCGACTTCTCGCACCACTTGGGGTTGGAGTTGCACACAGACTGGAGGCAACTATCGTGCGTCTGGTAATGAAACCGAAAGACCCGCTCCCACGATTAGAGACGTCTGGAGTCGTTTATCGGATCTGGTGCAGTTGCGGACAAAGCAACTACGTCGGAGAAACCGGAAGACAGCTCCGAACGAGAATGGCCTAACACGCTGTAGCGGTGCGGAGAAATGACGCCAGCTATCAAGTTGCGGATCATTCGAAGATATCCGGCCACACATTCAAATTCGACGAGGCCGAAATTCTCGCAAGAGGTAAAAACCGCGTGAGCCGGGAGTTACTTGAATCATGGTTTACTGGCCCCCAGTCTATTAACAAGTGCAATGAACACACTTGGCATTGCTGCACAAACTATAACCAAACTAAATTGATAGAAACACCATCGAGACGCGAACACAGAACAATACTGCATCATATATAAACGCGGGAGCATGCGGTCTAGACTTAATAGATATCCAAATTGCATGATATTATACCATGCGATATATCAAAATTTGGTTTATGGACGTCAACACAATGGACGCTGTGAACATAAAATCACATTCCGTTTTATAGGATGCAATTTGGGAATGTTTGGGAGTGCAAATAATGTCATTAGACTTATCGATTGTTTAAATAATTTTAGAGATTTCGGGCTTTTGCTCACCTTCCAAATGCATTAGCGGTCTCTGAAATGGGTGGTTTCACATAGGCCTCTATTTCGGGACGGACTTTCAGTATGTCAATTTTTGTTCATGTAGAGACCATTTCATTTATCTGGCTGCGTTAAATGTATTTGGGTTATTCTGTTAGAAAAGATGCCACATCTGAACCCAGACCCGTCTCGAATTCATCCTCTCAAACAGCTACAATTTCTATTTAGCATGCTGCGCTACTCAAAGAAATTAATCTGAAATTCCATTGCAACA
>CACRXP010000502.1:0-25595 GCA_902702965.1 Spirometra erinaceieuropaei
CATCGCACTTGAGCTTGTGACTGATTTCCATCCAGTGATCGTGCATTGCGAGCTGCTGTGTTTCTTTACCCGCGTTTAGAATGGTGTTTCTTATTTTCAGACGTAGTTGCTTCTGCATATGAAGGGAATCTGAACTCACTGATTGACTCGTGGTGTTCACGATCGCATCACCTGGACTTCTGTCAATTCCGTTATGCGCCGATTGCCCGAACAAAATGAGAATTATAAATGCATCGGCCCCAAATTTTAGCGAGGCATTCCCGTGCGTTTTAAATGTCTTTTGAGCCATAAGCCGCATTCGCAAATGCATTAGTATGTACTCGTGTTTGGGGATTCTGTAATATATTTGATATTACAATCTGAGCTCCTTGGTCTAGGGGGTCACATGTATGAAAATGGGGACTGTCAACGTCATAAAATAGACTTATTAAATGAATGTTCCGAATATGTATTCAATTCCGTTGTGCGTTTTGGCAGCTAAGATGTCTTGACCGTTAATATGCTCTGCGTCATCTGAGCTACACTTTGATTTGCTGGTGTACTATACCGAGATACATCCATTGCATTTTTATAATTGTGTATGTAGAGATAAAATCGCGTATGACACTACTGGACGGTTATTTTAGTCCTACAGTCATTACTAACACATATTATCACGACGCACAACCTCAGTGGTGAATGTGTAGACATAAAAAGATTTCAGGTTGGCTGCGGATTACAAAGTAGGCCATCGACCTTCGAAAATATACTTCACAACGTTCCAAGATTAATAGTGCAGGCAAAAGTCAAACTACTCTTAAATTAAATTACGGGCCAAATTGCTTATTTCCAGAAGCCCATGTACATTAATGCACTGGATATACGTGAAACATTCCAGCGTCCTGACTCAACAAAGTCCTGTGAGTACCCTACTAACATCTTCATCAAAGACTAATCGAGACATATGCGCGGCAGTAACTGGAGTATCCACTATATTGGTTAGTGCATAAATCATTAGCCTAAAATTCGAAGGCCTTTATTTGCCAAAAAACTACACATTCCAGAAAATGTTTACCCCTGTTTCCCCAACCCATGACCACCTTTTGCGTTCGGACACGGAAATTGTTAAGTAAACTTACCAATCACCGTCGAGATGGACTTCTGAAAATAGTAATTCCCGTTGCCACACTTTCCGCCCATATGCAATTGCTGAGATTCTTCTTCTATTTTGCCTCGATATTATCATTTAATATCATTTCCGTAAGCGCTTCTGGCAGGGTTAAAGCAATTTTGCTTAGGCGAATACATTTCCCTTTTGGACTTTCGCGCCTCTTTCACCTCTACTGCTTTTTGGGATTCGAATTTTTTGCGTCGTAAACCCACCATATGTTTAGCCTACTTACCAGATCGCCAAAGTTTCTCCAAATAGACAAATTAACCAAACTTTATCTTCTGCAGCGTTTGGAATCCCATGATTTCTTGATCGCCTTGCTCAGTATTCTGACTGCAGTTTACAAAGTGTATGGTGTTATGATTACTTATCTCGAGACATTTGTCCAAATTTCAGAAATTAAAATATGGTAGCCTCACTTGTCACTCTGGAATAAGCAGGGCAGTTTGGATGTCTGGGTGAACATTTGGCGTTTATGGAGGCAACCGTCACAAGAAATTTATGCTCAGTTTGAAAGTTGGGCTGCATTTATTAATACTGAGTGCCGAGAACAAAATGGCTTTGAAAAAGTGAGATTGATCCTAGTTTTAAGAAGTATACCTTGGTAACCGGCCTAATATTATAATCCAGTCTAGTCTTCTTAAGTTCAGCAACACAAGTTTGAATGACATCTTCTAAGAAAAATGTGCAAACGGATCTCCGGAGCATAAAATTTGGACCAGCGTATACTCCATATAATTAAGCATATGATAACATCAGCATTTAAGCCTCAGGCCAACGACCGTGTTGAAAGTCATGCAGATATTTTCGAGACAGGAATAAAAAGCATATAGAATTCAGACTCTAAAATGTCCAACTCAAAACTTTGCTTCATGTCTAAAAAACAACCCGAAAGATGGGTCTTAGTGGCAAACACTGGTCGAACAATTTCGGGTTAGGCAATCCAATAGGCAATTTCAGTTTCTGGAACAGAAGATCCTAATCGTCCATTTGTCACATTACTACTTTCGGGAGGGCGGGTAGATGTTTATCCGCTATTACAAATCCAGAGAGCAACCATGGGTAGAGGAAGTCCAGATACGTTATTTGTGAGGTGGAAACACTAACTGGAAAAATCAAACGTATGCGAATTAGCCCAGGCACGGGTTCACCATAAATGGTCAAGTAACACTTGGCCTGTTATATGGTATGTTCGAGATCTCCACTCCCAGGGTAGAATGTCAGTCAACGTCGCCTGCCTTACGTAAAACCCACTGATGAACACAACCCCACAAAGAACTCATTTTTGGCACAAGGAAAATTGTGCGATAATCGATTTTCTGAAGTGGGAGGATTTACAGAGACAGTAAACGGAGTGGAATTATTAATTAAGGGAAAGACAGACGTGACAACGCACGTGCCAGCAAACAAAACCAGTTGTGAATTGCACTCGTGAAGTCAGGCAGACAATCTGCATGCATCGCACCTTCGAGCACACGTATTGCATTTGCTTATGCATGCGGCCTCATCAATGGCCAGTCGAACACTCGAGTTTTCCACGACTGTACCCTCGCGCAAGTAACGGCAATTAACGACTAGTGCGCTATAAGCCGGAATGGTCAATAACTGCGAACAATTCATAAAATAACGTCCCTTTCAGCGCATCTGTGCGTCGTAATATTCAAGGTGGCAGAATCGAGAGGTTTTTATCGGAACCCGTCTTCCTTCTCTCTCTCATTCACCCATGGACGCCTAACAAGAGCTAATTCAGGTGTTCAGAATAAAGTTTACAGGAGACCTGATTCATCATCTTCTCGGCGCTCAGCGGACCAGGTTTGCAGATGTGTTCGCATAAATTCGGAAAAATCGGAACTCAACTGCACAAGCAACGAAAAGAGGTGGAGAATCGGAGGACAAAATTTACATACGATCAAATTTAAAGCGTGCCATCGAAAGCTCGAATAATTATTTAACAAGGAAATTTCACATATGCGAAAGGAGAATACCGTGCGAATTCCGATTCAGAAACCGGACGGCGTGAAAACAAGTGATACATACACTTCGCTTTGCAACTAAACCGGCAGATAACTCATTTAACGAGGTAATTCGGAATAAGACCTTTTTTGCTCGGTTTTAAACGTATTTCGGATGCTTAAAGATTGAAAGACAGTCAGATACCGAATATTTTCATCAATCTGATCTTCTGAATGACACTTATCAACAAACTGAAAATTGAATAGATAACCAGCTAGTATTAAAACTCTTTTCTTTATTGCATTATAAAGGTACACATGAAGATGTTTGCTCAGTTAACTCAGAAAGCCGTAATGACAGCATAATAATTAGTGGGAAAATTACTTAATTTGGTGAAAATCAAAAATAACACGGATTGGTTGGTGTCGCAAACGGCCAAACAGTGCGTGTGTATGCCAGAAAAACGAAAGAACGACAGGAGACCGGTCTGTTCTCATGAAAAGTCAAAAACAATGGGCAACGACTCAATAAGTGACCCCATCCAGAATGCGGAAGAGAAGTCATCGCGCCTTACTCGACTGGCGGAAGTAGGAGTTATGTGGATGGATCTAATGGAAAGGAAAGAGAGCAGTGAAAATGGATGGAGATTAAGAAAAATGTTCTTATTCCGTAAATAGATTTAAATAGATCCGTGTATGGCCCTGAAAACCACCCCGAACATCGAATACTAGCGAAATGTAACATAAAACCCCGAGAAAACTAAACATGGTGCCTTTTCAATAAGACGCCATATTCAAAGATCAAGGCAATGAAGTAGCCATTAGAAACCCAAGGACGAATGACGTTGGCAAACCCCAGAAGAGAAAAGTGAGAACGTCGACGCAAAGGCATGAAGTAATGATGCTGAACAGCCGAACGCAGAGGGGCCTCCAAGGTTGTCAGCAAAGGTAATATTACACCAAATTAGCGTGTATAAAAGGAGTGACTGATCTCATGAAACGTCGGTGGGGTTGGAATATTAATCCTCACGCGGTATGATCCTAGGATGTTTCGAAGTCGCTAGGATGTCGACTTTCGAATGCGCCTCTATCTGACCTCCTCCAGAAGCCGCACTCGGTAAATAATGACTACTTAAGTGGCATGCATTTTCACATTGATTTTAGATGGTCTTATAAATTCAAATATGTTTAATAGAAAACACATACAAAATACGCCTTCGTTAACGCGTTTGGTAGATAATCACATTCTTTTTACATTTTATGCCCTAAGAAGGAGTATCTTTACGTTATAAAAAGTGTTCAATTATGGCGATCTTCAAAATTGTGCAATGTTCATTCATGCAGCTACGTACCTGTATGATTGCTAAAGCTGTTTTTATTATCCTATCAATTTTTATGCGCATTTCAAATAGGTGGTTCGCTAAGAGGTCTGACTTTATGTTTGGAAGCGCTGCAAGGCCTTTGTGAGCATTTCACGAGTTTTATCTTAGTCCTAGATAGTCATAGCCAATGCCGAGACACGTGTTTCGCGGAGCATAAAACCTCTGTCCCAACCGATTTACTTCAAGTTAACGCATTAATTTGTGAGCAGATGAAACGTTTAAAATTCGAAATGTCAAATATAGACCAGAAATCACTTAGGGAAAACTTGATGCTAAACTTGTAAGCCATACTTCTTGAAGCTGCGTCGTGCAGTGGCAGAAAGCTGTCAAAACACTTGCTCAAAATTTTAGCGTATATACTGTCAGAACGCACGTTGTTAATAATAAAGGCCATTGCTAATGCTAAATGTTAGTATAAGGCCACCACGTAATTGCCTGTAGGGAAAAGGAAACAGGTTGACAGTTGACAGTCTGGCGTCATAGGGCAGTGCTCCCAGACCTTGTGTTATTTTCGTCGCCCGTCTCTGGACCTTCTCCAAGACGGTTTAGTCCTTGGCAGTCCAAGGTCTCCACGCCTGTATGGCATATTCTGGATGAGGCCACACGTAGGTGTCGAATATTTTGGAAAGGCAGTCAGGGTCAAATCCCATAAAGCCTCGCTTAATGATTTGCAATGTAGCCATAGCCGATTTAGCCGCCTTCGCGCAATGCAGTGATGGTTTGAGTAAAGATGTAATCCATACACCCAAGTCCTTCTGTCACATTGTTGCAGTGGCGTGCCGTGTAGGAAGTTAATGTTGGGGCTGGAGGCTCTGATGCCCTTAAAGTCTTGAGGGACTTGTTCTTGTCGTCACACTTTCTCCACAGCGTAGCAAATATTTACATGTGTTTAATCGCATCTGTCGTAAATCTCACCAGAAACTGCATCTATTCTGATGTTTTTCCACTGGACTGCTGTTACGCTGCTCAGCTAGTTTCAAGATTATCGAGGTCGTCGTTGTTCTCCACGTAAAAAGCCTGATGATGACTTCCACGAAGATTGTCAGCTGGGCCTTGGCAACGCGCTGTGCTTGATGGAACCAGCGCGCCATGAACTGTGACTCCATGTCGGCAGGGTCGCACCACTCTGCACGCCACATTGGCGTAGTCCTCTTGGCTTGAGGATTGAAGATTGACTGTGGTAGATGGACATGCGCCGAGTACGTTGCGGTTCTCACTCGGCCCGTTGTACTCTTTGGCTCTCTCTTGAGCCCCACCAACAACGCATTATATAGACAGAATAACATCATTGCCAAGGACAAGGAAAACTAAAAATGTCATTTCTGGCTTGTTAGCCGTCATCAACCAGTCGTACCTAACCCCGAGGTATACAGCCTCCGAGGGTCGAAATCATTACCTGTTGATTTTAAGTCCAACCACCCAATCATTGGCCCACAGGCTCCTTGCTCTGTCTGTGGTGATCGGGGATTAGCAATGCAGGCTGAAGAACCATGAGTCAAGCAGCTTGCGAGTGACGCGGTTATGCCTTCTTGCGAGGATTTCGGCCTTGTCAAACTTGAACTTGTTGTCGGGTTTCATTGAATAAGTCCCAATCTGAAAGCTAGCGTCATTCCTCCTCACTACTGCCGTATGCTCGGCCAATCGCTCTCGAAGTAGGCTTCTAGATTCTTCCACGCGTTTGCTTTCTCCCCGCCTTAACCAGATATGGCAAACCATCTAGAAAAGGTTTTGGGCCTTTTGCAAGATCCTGCTTCTCCAGGTCGCATTCAGGTGACAAGCGCAATGACACTCCGCCTCCATACTACCATGTTGTGATCTTGCCTGCCTAAAATAATCAGCCGCGTTGGGAGGTGGCGGGCGACCAACTGTTCCGGTGACCGCAATTCGAATTGCAGTGTACGTATTACTCGAGGAATCAACAACGGCGACGAAGTCACGGCAATTAATGATTCGGGTACGTGCTAGAAAGTAATCATCGCGCCAAATGCGGCTCCGAGCAATGTACGCGACTGATGCTAATTATTGCAGGTTACTGAAAAACTGCGTGCTATAAATACTGAGCTCCTGGTGCCCCTATCGCCCTTACCCATGACTGTCTCTGTTGGCGGGTCCGAGTAAGAATCTGACTCGTCAGACCAATAAATTCTTTGTTTTACGGATCGCGTCTTTTTCCTCTGAAGTACTTCCTAGAACTTACCTATTCAAGTGGTGTTGATCAGGTGTAGCCTGTGTTTCTCGGAGAGGAGAATGCGAATCCCTTCGTCTGTGTCATCGAATAAATCTTAATGATGACGGCGTGCATGTCCGATAACCCTATTGACGGTAGTTGTGATAGTACCCCAATATTGGCATACGCCTCCACCGTCTGAATTTTTTCCATTCTGGAGTTTATGCAAATTCCACAGTACAGTTGGCGTTCAGATGGATCCCATATGTTGGTATTCAAATTCGCTCATTTTGGCTTACCTTGCAGTCGCTGTGGGGTTTTAGCTTGGGGACAACAAGGCCTTTATCTGTCAGGCAGTACGCAATGCACATCGCTTTAGTTACGAGCACGCCACGCAAATCTCGCCTAGGAGCGACGTACTCCGGCAAATACCAATGGTGCGAGCGAGTGCTCACCAATTTCTCCAGATCGGAAGAAGGGGGGACGTGATGGTAAGGGGAAAACGGTGTTCCATGAAAACTTCCAGAAGATGAAAGCCATTGCTGTTGCAGCTGTCGATCTCGTAGTTACCGATCACTCCCTCGCAAGTCGCCGTAGTTTGTGTTGGCGCAGATATCGAGTTCACCAATGACAATTTAATCGTTCTTCGTCTAAAGTGTTGCTAGAGGTGTGTGCGAGTCTTCGTAAAACCTGTTCATCTTGTCATAGGAGTCGGCCTTATGGGGGGACACAAGCGCTGACGATGGTTGCGAAATTGTCAATACAAAGTTTTAATTTCGTGATCTTGAGACTATCATTGATGTACATCGGAAGGCCTGATAGTCGTCTCTCCTAATGGCGACATCAACTGCGGCGTCTCGTTGCTCTGTCATTGGATGCTATCTTCAGAACAATACTCTGCCGGCATCCACCTCTCTCACTGGTCCCTAAACTTGAGTCTCACTGAGAGCCCCACTGTAGGATTTCCAGCGTGCCAGTTTGTGGTGCATCAGAGCCCTTTCCTTTTATCACTGTTTGCCATCGATTTACCTTAAATGGAACGAGCATTCCAGACTGCGAGCGTAAGTAGTGACACTCCGACAACCTGCAAGGAGGCATCAGGATGGAGTAAGGGTTGGTTGTTGTATTGTATATACTTCAACAGCTCATTATGCAACCACTGAGCGTATCTATCCCGGTTTTGTTCAGGATATCGTTTAAAGACCCCCCCATGCGAAAGGATATCCGGTGGTATTCCTAAATGGAGCACCTAGTCATCACAGACATATGTCGACTTTCCCTATACGCCACAACTCTTATTTAGTGGAAGAACTACCGGAATTAGTCTGGACCGTCTACGGGAGTGCATGCTACCCTCTGCGTAGCTTGTGGCTGCGGAGGCCGAATGGGGACTACGGGTTGTGAGGCAAACACACATGCCGTTCGACGTTGCCGTAAGGTTAGTTGACTCTTGATTGTTGGGCAAGCAGCACAAGACTAGCGGACACTGTTCGGCTCCGTAAATGAGGAACGGTTCCTTAGCTTCATTGAACACTATTCAATTGCAAATACGTTATGTATAGTGCCTATTCCTGACAGAAACTGACTGGTAGCGAGGCGATTGTACGACGCGGTCCGTTGGTAGTCACTTACCAATAAGTCGTACCTAGTCAGTCTAGTCTGCCACACAATGCGATTCATATAATTGCGTTTATTGGCTTAGACCTTTGTGAGTGAAGATGGTACAAAGAAGCAAAAAACCACCGACGCATCCGTTGGAAGAGTTCCGTAAAGTAAAGCCCACTTCATTGGCTTAAATTTTGGGACGCCGGTCATGCATTCTAGGCCCTATTGTATTTTAAATTGCCCTCTTGTTTTAATTTGAACCGCGGCATGCATCACATAACCGTCGTGTGCACGCTGTGGTGGATTCCACCTGGCAGAGTAAGCTTTATAAGGGTTACCCAACGCTTTAACAACAAACGCATCTGGACGTCTTCCAATGTCTGTGTAATAAGGCGGTCAAATTAGAGAGGGCGAAATAAGGGGTCATTTTACTTGGGGACGAGGGTAATGCGCTATGTCCATTAGCCTCCTTTACATTATCTAATGGATGGCTTCTTGTTTCAAACGGGAGAAACTGCGTATTTCGCCGGCTTCATGTAATCATTGGAGTGAAGCAGCTCGCCAACTATATCAGGGTTTATTTGGGCAAAACTTAATTATTTATCCTGCAGATATAAGTGCATTATTTCAGTTTGAAATCTGCACACGGTCATCAGTCGTAGAGCGAATTTAGAAAGCAAAATAGTGAAACAACACATATTTCAACGGAAGAAAGGTCTAAAACACACACCAAATATAAAATTCATTTATTTATTTACCGAAAACCGTTCATTTTAAACCGTTATAATCGTGGTTATTTTCACTGCATTTACAGTACATAGCGTATCGATCTGTGTTCGTAAAAGGCCTGTTCTAACAAGAGATCCATTCCCGAACGGACTGCTTCTTCCCATGCGGACGACGTTGTCGTGTTGCGAATCGTGCATCTCAGGATGTTTGGAAAGACCAATCGGGGAGAAGAACTGCCTGCAACCCAGGTAAACTGTGGATGATGTCAGCAAAAACGTACGCAGTTGACACATTTAGGACGAACGTACACTGATCATCACCTCCAAAATGTAGTTGCTCAAA
Source organism: Spirometra erinaceieuropaei (assembly GCA_902702965.1). NCBI lineage: Eukaryota > Metazoa > Platyhelminthes > Cestoda > Diphyllobothriidea > Diphyllobothriidae > Spirometra > Spirometra erinaceieuropaei. Next base: position 9,328 of record CACRXP010000502.1, read on the forward strand.
GTCAAATTGACCGTCCTAATTGTCCATAAAGTGTAAATCAGTGTTAATCATAGTTAAAAATGAGTTAGTATTAAGGAATAGTTTGAAGGCGGCTGAATCGGCTATGGCTACATTGCAAATCATTAAGCGAGGCTTTATGGGATTTGACCCTGACTGCCTTTCCAAAATATTCGACACCTACGTGTGGCCTCATCTAGAATATGCCATACAGGCGTGGAGACCTTGGACTGCCAAGGACTAAACCGTCTTGGAGAAGGTCCAGAGACGGGCGACGAAAATAACACAAGGTCTGGGAGCACTGCCCCATGAAGCCAGACTGTCAACTGTCAACCTGTTTCCCCTTTCCTACAGGCAATTGCGTGGTGGCCTTATACTAAGATTTAGCATTATCAATGGCCTAGAATTTTGTTTAGATCCCACTGATAATTTCACTGCAGCTCACAGGCCCACTTTGCGCGGTCTTCACCAAAAAATACAAGCAGGGAAAGCAATCATCAGTGGACGAAAGTTCTTTTTCAGTGACAGAGTGGTTGCAGCGTGGAATGCCCTGCCTACCGATGCTGCAATCTTCTCCTGTGAGAATCCCTTTAAGTGTCGATTTGACGCGTATCCGGCTGCCAATTACCAACCTCACATCCACTTACAAAACCGGCCCCAACTTATACGTGTTTTTGCTACTGGTATTCAGTAAGTATCCATTAATGATTACTCTTTTTCAAATAGCTGTCAGCTGTTCGCGATTATCTACAAAATCTCTTTTTCATCTCCCCACTTACCCGTGTATTACTCCGACGAGTTGTAACCAGTAGGCAATTCCAAGGCGCTCGCCTATATTTACCTTCATAAACTGAAACTAAAATCACATAGATGTATTTAACGAAGATTTCTTACTGCGCGATGGGCCGAGATCGAGCTTTGAGGGATTATTATTGCGCAGGAAAGACGACAAACTCTGGCTTCCTGAAAACAACGTTGGAAAGTGCAGCTTTTGGTGTACACATTGTCAACAATAGTCATCACAAATATGACTGACGATCTGGATCGGGAATGTAGGATGCGACGCATGGGCCACACCTAGGTCAGTTCATGGTCCATGAAGTCGCTAAAATAAAACTGTCCATCGAGTCGGGGACATTTGTCGGTCCCTATGGTGGGAATGTGAAAATTGGGGGAAGCATGATTAACATGACTCTACGTGCAATGCAATTAGTTGGCAGAGCGACTTTTTACAAAGTTTTAGTTTTTATAAAAACAATAAGTTCAACTTACGCAGTATCCCAAGACAACAATAAACGACAGGGAAGTAAATTAAGAGCACACTTCTATACAGAAGCATTGGGCGTCAAAATTAGTCTGGGCGTTCTGCGCTTTATGCATTTTAGATAGGGCCGCTATTAGCCCATCACGAAAAAACTGTAACTGTACGCATTTTAGCAGCGTATGCCTCTGGTTTTGATACAATGAAAGATCCATGTCAAAGTTAGGATAAACATCCACGATAACTCCAAATGCAAAGTATCTCCTTACAAGGCTTTGGCTATTTCGTGGGTACGATGTGTGCAACTTACGAATTAGTCTATGACGGCCATGGACTGCTATAAAAAACATGCCTAGGAAGCAGATTTTTTTACTCAAGTAATGGGTGTTTTTGTGAACTGCGTAATTCGTTACGATTTGGCCATTTTTTTAAGGAAGGGAGCGGTAAGCCAGGTACACTTAAGGGCACATTTTCAGGGTCAGGAGAGGCAATCAAAAATTACTTATAAAATAGTCGAACGGTCCATTTGAATACTTGGATGGCAACTTGGACCCTGCACTGGTGTTTAAGGCAGGACAGTATTCGGAAATACAGTAGATGTGCTAACTCATGAAATGTCAACCAAAATTTCGAAATGCGTTTTCGTTTCAAAAAGATAAATTAAGTAGTGTTGTAAAAGTGATCAAGTCGCAGCATAAATCTATAATGTTCCAGTTACTTTAGGGTGTCGGCTTTTGAAAGAACTTATTTTCGGCTGCATGCAAGATCTATACTCTGCAAAACGTGACTACTTATGTAGTATGCTATTTTCTCATTGATTTTCGATGCCCTTGAAAATTCAATTTTATTTCATGGAAAACATGCATAAAAATATTCATTATGTTACTTATTCTGTAGAAAATCACGTCTTCTTCCAATTTTATACTCAAAAGAAGAGTATAATTTGGTTTTAAAAAAGTTTATAATTGTGAGATGTTTTAACACCGTTAAATGGCCGTTCATGAAACGTCATGTATCTGCATTTACGAGTGTGGCTTGTAAAGTTAACAATATTGCATGCATTCCTCTATGGTGTTAAGAGGAAACTATATGAGGTTCATAAAATTAAGCAGTGGATTTGAGCTATATTGTTAACTTTACTAGCCACATTCGTAAATGCAGATACATGACGTTTCATTAACGGCCATTTAACGGTATTAAATAATCTCACAAATTGAAACATTTTTAAAACCGAATTATACTCTTTTTTGCGAATGACGTTGCAAGAAGAGGTGATTTTCTACCGAATAATTAAACGAATGAATATTTCATGCATGTTTTCTATGAAATATATTTGAATTTTTAAGGGCATCGAAAATCATTGAGAAAATTGCATTCTATTTAAATAGTCATTTTTTGCAGTGCAAAAATCTTGCATGCAGTCGAAAATAAGTTCTTTCGAAAGCCGCCACCCTGAGGTAACTGGATTATTATAGATTTGTGTTACATCATGATCAGTTTCATAACACTACTTAATTCATCTTTTCGAAACGAGAACGCAATTCGTTTTTAGTTTGTCTTAACCACTAACTGACTTCCCGTAGACGGCTTAGTACGACCGAAAAATTGTCAGTTTTCCTTGTATGCCATTGAACAGCCCGCATATGTAAGAATAGAAGGTTGTCAGGGCGTAATATAAACGGCAATTTAACTGTCCCCCAGATATCTTCGACCACACACAAACCGATGGATATGCAGATGTCAAGAAGAGGTAAGCATGCTTGAGGGTAAAAAATGAATTTGGTGGCTTTAGCTGGAGCTGAGACTTGTAAATCGAAAGGTTGGTCTACTAAGAAAGCAAAAAATAACCGTTCAAATATGCACCTGCTACAGTCACCGACGAATTTGAGTCGCCTGAATTACGATAAAGTACTTAGTGTTGTTTGCAACAGGGCAATTTTGCACGCGTAACGTTGCCATATTCGGTGTGAGATGTCTCTGTAGTGGTCGAGGATATTAAGAAGCGAAAATATAGGGTTATGTAGAGAGGACCACCTCTGATTTTGAATACACTTAACATAATTACTAAATATTGCGTCAAATTCAACCGGACGAACGAGACATAAAAAATACCCCAATAACGGAAAATAACTTAATGCATATAAAAGGGGTGAGTCGACTTAAGTGACTGATTTGTCTGGATGCGGGAAATGGGTGACACCATTATGACATCTTGATGGTCGGTGGGGAGCTCAGCGTTGTGGACAATTGCAGGAGAGGGCCAATGTTGTGGTAGGAAAGTCGGCAGTTGTGAGAGACAGGGTACCAGCTATCTTCATCGACACGCGATTACATAAGCAGCATTCCGATTCCGCTCGAAAAGTGACCTCAATCCGTTAAATCATGTATACTCAACTCCTAGTCCTTTCGACCTTATATAATCTTGCAGCTGTGGTAAAAGGACACTCGCCGAGGACATTAATTTTCGATCCAATTTTCCTAACCCCCATGATAACGATTTTTTCCTTTTTAACCCTAAAGACCCGACTAAACTGTTAAATGGTAGGGCTGTAAAAACTGCATTTAGCTTGCAATTATTCTATTTCTAGCTTGTCTGTCTGTGTTACATGCTCCCACTGGCCCAACTACGCATGCTTTGGCCGCTTCATGGTTTTACTACGTATTAGACGTCTACACTTACTCAGATTACGCTATAAAAAATATTGCTATCAAAAATGGGCAGACATAACCTAATTAAAGTTCCCAAAGACAAATCGTTTACGTTGCCATACTTGATTACATGAAACCTATGCCCCCACAATTGAGCCTCTGGCAACCAAATTGCAAATTTCCCAAAAATAAGTCTGCCCTAGATGCTTGAGAAGACATAGGTTTTCGTAAAAAAGTGAAATCTGTTTTTGTGAACTTAAGTTCAAGCTGGAATATTTTACTGCTCTCTGTTTAGTATCGATCTTCATTTCCATCGCTTGAAACATAATGTTTTGAAGGGTTATCACTTTTTAAGTGCATCTCGGCTGTGAAGTCAAGCATAGGTTGCCCTACGTGTTTATCCAAGTAGAACCAGGCTGTTCAGTCTAGTGGTCAGAGAGAATGTGCCAGATGACATTAGCATAGTTTGCACTTTTAAAAGTTGCGATGACAGCTGTTTTGCGATGAACCTTGTGGCCCGCATTTAAAGTGCTGAGCGAGAAAACGAGAAGACAGGTTTAGACGGTCGTATTATTTCAAGTTTAACCTCGTCGTCCATCTAGACAAACCTCAGGAAACTAGAAATTAAGCCAGGCACTGAACTTAAAAAACCAAATCACGCTTGGTTTCTGCATGATCAGAGGTCTATTTTTCTAAACAGGCTGTCTTTTAATATAGATTCTATGAAGATTAAAGACCTAACGACGGCGGGATCTACAGTTCAGAGTTAGTTTGACTAGCGAAATAGCGTTTTTGTAAGTGCTGCACTAAGAATATAGCTCTTTGGAGATGACAGTTCTCGCAAAAATGTCAATAAGCACGTCGCTGGTAAAAAATTCTTCGAACCTCAAGGAAGATAGGGCGCCAAATATAAGCACTCGTCATGCTTAGCTAACCTAATAACATTGGATAAAATTAGACGAATTTGTATTTAGGCAAGAAAAGCAGGTCGTATTCTACAGCAGCTAAACAAAAGATTTGAGGACTGAATGGTATCTAAGAATCGATCGATTTCAAGTTCGATTCTCGCACATCTAATTGATACGAAACACCGATTCGACGCCAAATAAGTCTTTTACGTTATCTACCGGGTGCCAGCAGACGACTCTAAAGGCCTGCGCACACCGTCCCGACGACATGAGAACAACCACACGCACTCCGCGTGTTTAACATACAGACAGCGCTCACAATCTAACCTGAGACACTCTCCTCCCTCCTCTCACCCCAACTCCACCGTCCACAACACGCCGACTTCGTCATGCGGGCGATGTGGAAACAGGGCGTTGGACGGACTCTACCCCCCAGAGACACATTTATATTCTAGGAAGAATGGCATTACCGACAAATACAAGGGAGACAAGAATGGCTATTTTTGGCCATTCCTGGCTCCCTTGTCTTTTTTGGTAATGTCATTCTGCCTATATCATGTGCCGCTGTGCGGCTACTGGTTGGGCTCGAGAGAGAGCCCGTAAAGCACAACGGAACGAGTGAGTTCCGTAAGAACGATCGGTGAGCGTCCCCTTTCACATTTATATTATAACCAAGATTTAAAAGATCATTACTCAAAAATGAAGTTAGATGTTTGGATGAGTCTTCACATGTGACCCAAACAACAAACTTCGAGAAAAGGAGCGCCGAAACACTCATAATTTCGGCAAATCTTTTTACGAATAATCTTATTTTAAAGTTCATAACATACAGGTAACTCAGAATATGTCTTTATGGACGATCGGGTGAAAACACTGAAAATCATGAAGTTTCCAGCAAAATGTCTAGGCCGATCTGAAACCCAACGTAATTCAAAACGAAAAAAAAAAGTAAAGTAATTATCGGAAGAACGTTCTCTCTATAAAAACTTATTGCCATATTTACAATCATTTCTATTTAAATTTATTAGACACCAGCTGGCCTCATGGCATGTCGCTTTATGAAATCTTTTGTTCCTACGACGTCCCCATCCGTGAAATCAAGGAAAATCCAGTTTCGCTTATTGAGCTCCATCTCATTTAAATCAAAAGAGTCAAGAATACCACAAATTCCTGGAAAATTGTCTTGGAATCTGCACTCAGAATATAGGCAATTGACAAACTGTCATATATAAAAGCACACTAATTAATAAACGATATTTATATGTACACTTCACTAAAAAAAATTAGTAATTGACGTTATCTTATTTCTACTTTCATATTCACAACGTTTCTGGCATGCGAATATATTCCATATAAGTGAAAACGAAGTTTACTAAATTAGAGCCATTTCTGGCGTTTCCGGGATATTGCGCTTTTCTATAAAAATCGATATTTCTAAACAACGCATCACTGCCTTTAATATTTCGTTTATGTTTTTAATTATTTTAAACTTGTCCTTAATTAAATTGTACATTGGACTCATGAAATGGTATCGGTTTGCGAGTGATTGGCAATCATTCGTAAATTTCGACACATTTCATGAGCTAATCAACGCGCTGTAAATATATTGGCCTGACGAGGAGTTACTATGAAAAATGTTTGCCAAATGCATTTTCAATCTTACCATGGGAATTGTCGTAACAGACTCATTATTTGGTGATTTCACTGCACATTCATTTTGCAGTCTGTTCCCATCATAAATATCATAATCGACGATATTGAAGTTTCCCTGCCAATTACAAGATGTATTGGAGAATAAAGACTATTGGGACCATCTTTGGCATGGGAAGTAGAATGGCGCATTGGATTTCCAATACAAACTGAACTCAGTAGCAAGCATTGTAATTCGTCGTCACTATAATCTCCGTCATCGACGTTGGCGACGTCAAAATGTGTATTATTACCAACGCCTTTTCTGATAATGCTTAACTATTCAATTTCCTGTCTTTAGAAAATAACTGGCACTCAGCCCATTACACCGTCACTTGAATCGGAGATTGACAGTCCAAGGGGCGATCAATCATTCTAACTCTCATTTCTCCTTACTTAGCCACGAGTTGACTATGCACTATGTTGCTGCATTCCACGACGCCTCTTACAATCGACCGAATTACATCCATTTAACAGTAATATCTGCAATCTCCTAATGCGCGGTCAGTAGCCCACAAATACTTGACTATTTTTTAAAACTGACAACAAAGGTGCTTCCTAAAACCCAGATGTGCGTGCCTCGCTGATCTTTTATCGCCGTATGAAAATTCAATCAATGCGTTCTATGGGTAGACTTCATGTTTCTCTCCAAGCATCAAAATCATTGAAAAAAGCAGTCAGGTGAATTACTTGAGCGTGAGAGCGAAACAAATAGTTATCCACGCGCCTGGGGGCATGTTTGTCGCACATCAGATTATTGCCGTTTTAATGGAATTGATCGGAGGGCCTAATTATGCCTCACTTTTTATTCCTAATGGACGAGATCTAGTGTATTTATAAATAATCTCAACTTTCTCAACTCTACTGCTTCACCGCAACTTAAATAAGAAGAACAGTAATCAGTAATCAGAAAAACAGTAATCGGTGAGCGTCCCTACCACTGTATATTTCCGATCGAAAACCGACAGGGCAACGAGCTCGTGGCTCAGTGGTTAGAGGCGCGGACATCTAACAAACAGGTCGCGAGTTCGAGCCTCGGGTGTGCCACACTTCGGGGTTGGGCATGACTGGCTGACGACGGCTGAAAAGCCAGAAATGGACATTATATTCTCTTTTGTCTCTGTCGGTAATATCATTCTGCCTACAATCATAAAGTTTTGATGAAAATGCTTTTATTGTGGATAATCTTAGCATTATTCAAGTGTTTTAACTGAAATTCTTTGACAGATCTTTGTAGGATCTTTCTTTTCCGACAACAGTATAAAAATAGCTGCTCTCACGTTAGTTTTCGTTAATTGCACATTTTTATCATCGTCCAGCTTATAACAAAAACCGGAAATTATAATTCATATGTATGCCTTGAAATACGGTCATCCCAAGATGTACAATGTTAGGAAAACGATGCTTCCGAAAGTAAACAAAATTATTCCATCAATAATATGTCCAAACTCGTTAAAAGATGCCCAAATAACCACCAAAGACAAGCGATACACAATCGGTTACTATATTACGAACCAAGCCTGTATACACTAGATGCTGGATTGACTATTTAGATAAGAAAAAAGTGGTCTGCAAGATTTCATGCGACGGTTGCAGTGCCGTGTTTTGTGGTCAAAAGGAACAGTCTCCGCGCATCGGATAACGGATCCTTTCGGACAGTGAAATGCTGCCTGAAAATAAGATGAGACATAGATGTCGACGGTCTTAGCGCATATGCCTCATCATAAAAATCTGACATGCCTGAAGCTATCACGGTGCGCTAAAAGCTGTGGCTTGAACGGCTGTGAGCTAGCGGGACAACCCGGACCCCAAAGTCAGCCCAGCGTGTTTCTGGGGAATGGAGTACTGGAAGACTGACCTCTATGGTACACCCACTCCGTCGATGCTTTGTCAGACGAAAAGGCGCAGATTTTCGCCGTTCCAGCCACCTGCGGCTTCTTCCCTGGATGGGAAGAAGGAGAGAGTGTAGTAGATTGGTCGAAAGTTTGCTATTACTATGGGCGAAGTCACAGGTGTATATGCTCTCCCGCAGGCGTCAGTGGAATTGATCCAAGGGCCGTTGGCAAGTGTGCAGACAGGGTATCTTAATGATTTAATATTATTCTCTTAAATATAAAGTTATTTTCGGCCGATGTGATGTTCCTTTTCAAAGAGTTAACAGCTCTCGTGGACGCGTTTCTTCTGACGACAGGATGGAGGAGAGCTTGGAGTTTATCACGGAAATCGGCTTTGGGCTCGAAGGTTTCTGCCCGTGTCTGCACGAATTTCTCCCAACCATGGCAAAGATTAGACCCTGACGCCAAAAACATATGCAGTTGAACACAGGCGGAATGCATTACGAGCCGACATAATGAAAATTAAGAGGCTCTTCGAAAGATATCGAGTCTCACTCGGTACTTATGTCTTAGGTTTGTGGGGGGATCCACTTTCTGAAACAACCAACTCCAGAAATCTCGTCGCTTCGCAGCTCGTCGTTCAGGTCTGATTCTACGCGTTGTGCGAACGACCCTTCGGCCAATGGAGTCAATCATAATTCAGATCACATATCTTCCTGATGAGCCGGCATGCGAACAGTTGATGGCTAGACCGGTCTCAATCGATATTGGGCACCAATGTCCGAGGTCCTGACGGAAAACGCAACGTCTGAATTCCACTCTGCAATCAGGCCTAACCGCTAAATTGCACCCCCGCACTGGTCATAGTGCTCCCCGGTCGCGGTCGACTGGAAATATGCTCATGACTTAGAGGTAGAGTAGTGTAATATAATTGAAGTAAGCCTGGAATATATCTGCGGCGTTGATGACCTAACGGGGAATTAGCGAGAAAATATCCTTTAGGCTTTTTTTTAGTTAAGAGTTACTTACTGCCACACTCCTTCCGCAAAAATTCTTAGTCTGTAGCGTCTTGTTGCTCAATTCTGTGAGGCAGCTTTGAGCAATTTAATTGTGACGCACATGACGGCGCTTGAGACCGACTGATAGCAACGGTAAGCCGGGCGCTGGGGTCGGGATTGTGGCCGAGGTTAGGTAACCATGACATCAACCCCAGCCTTACCTAGCCCACTGTCGCATTACGATGTGCTCAGTTACCTAGGGCGTTACAAGCACTAAAATATAGGCAAATGCGCGTGATTTGATGAAGGCGATAAATGTTCCAGTGGTACAATCTTTAATGCAATTGAGTGATTGGATTTCGGCGGTAGTAATTGCGAACGCAGGCAGTATTATGTTACGTACGTAAATATGTTTGTGAGTTTCCTAAATTTTACAAAATGCAATGCCCGCGAGTTGCTGCGCTTAAACGACTAAACGGCGCTTGCACGACATGCTCAATAATCCATATTGCGGTGGTCCCACTCACACAACCCAAAATTCTACCAATTTCATATTATCGGTAACTTGACGTTTAGAATAAGCAGAGTAAAAATTAGCTTTCCCGGTACAGTAATAAAACTTTAGGATCGTTGTTGGGAAAAGAACTTTCAGGACAATGTACAGCCAGTGACCATTCTCAGAAAATGTTAGTCGAAATTCGGAGCGTTTTTGATTAGGAAGGATTATTTAAATGGAGCTGTAGCATCGGTCGTCATGTGATATAATTCAGTGATGCTTTAGAAACATCGGTATGTTGGCTTTTGGATGAACTTCTTTTTATTTGTCAGCATTGAGCGCTTTCGGTGAAAATCGCTGCTTAATTATTATGAATTGTTTATTTTTCTTCCTGCCCTTTTAAATTCAACTATACTTTCTGGAAAATCCCGATACAAATATTGCCTCTTGCGTTAATTTGGTAGAAAATCGCGCCTCCTTCAGATTTTCTAATCAAAAAACGGAACCAGTCGATTTTTGAAATTTCTTTTTTATTTCTGAATAATTTAGAGCTCATTCTGACGTTAAATTTTCTTGGCTTCTCGGTTTACGAGTGGTATAATTCCCGCATAATGTAACGCATGCATTTTGTAAGCCAGGAGGATGATACCATCGGACACTCACAAAATGCTGTGGCTGATGCAGACCATGTTGTATATTTAGAGAGGGGCGATGTCATTTGGATGGGTATTTTACAGTCTTATAAAGCTCGTAGTTTTTCGAACAAAATTTGAAGAGGACGTGATTTGCCACCGACTCAGTGCAAAGTAAAAAATTTTCCATGTAGTTTTACTACATATCTATCAAAAAACTCTGAAAAAAAATCCACAATACTTCGAGAGTCATTTTACCAGGCGCAGATTTTCCAGGCGGTCGGAAAAGTGTGCATTAAAATGCACGCATTCAAGCGTGACTGAAATGTCTTTTTGGGCAAATGCTGCACGATAATCAATATTAAAAGAATGCTTACAAAATTCTTCCCAAGCGAAAGCGTATTTTGGAATTTCAGTTAACATTTAATGAGATTGGCCACTGAATATATATTTAAGCAATTTATTTTTGACTCTTGTTCTTCTGTTTTCGGGACTAAGGTTCATAGTTATTTCACATGGCAAATGTACATACAAGGATGCCCAACTTGACGTGTTTGTATGGCACCAAGGCCTCGGACCAGCACTCAGTGTCAGACGATGCATGAAAAAGTAATCAGCCGAAAGGCCTAATGGCGCACGTGTCTTACAATGAAACATGCTTTTACATGCAAGAAATGGGGTAATAATCGCCGTGTTTCAGCAAATTTTTAGGTGTGGAACGAAATCAGTGTAGTTTTCCTAGATGGCCATTTCACTTCCTTTTTTCGGAGCTGTCTGCATTCACACACAGCCTCTGACTAAGATGCTGTCGAACTTACACTTCCATAACTGACAGCGGAAATGGGGGTTCCGTCAAACGCAAACAGATGGTCCAGGAGCATATCTGGAGATACTGCTCTTTCGCTCATTAAAATCGACTACACTGTAGTCGCGTTGGCCTACAGCAGTACTGTACGCCTCCGTAAGTACCAACCTTCCCTCTCCTAAGCTATGAATTCAATCCCCTCCGTTGTGCTGTGCGTCAACTCAGAACAATTATTCCCGAGAATCAACGGTCGAATCCCAATTTCGTTTGACCCCCGTCCCTGCGACCACAGGCTGGTCCGTCACGACGCCGTCAGTCAGTCACCACAGGCCCTCAACAAAGACCCGACAAGATTATCCGTCCCTCCGACAAATGTCTTGTCATCGAACATAAAGTCAAAGATTCAATTACCGGTCCTTCCAATATTGCATACTTTTTGGAAGATAAGAAGACAATCTTTCCGATCTCTGAGTCGCTTCTAAGCAGCGTCGGTCTGTAACTTGAAATGAGTGCGTCTCTGGAGACAACCCATATTCCTTCTCATCTTTATTCCAGGAATTCAACCGCAATGCAATTTGGTCCGATCAGCCTGTCCGATGTCGGCGTATCCTTTCGGTTAGTAATGGGAGTATAGACCCCATTAACACATGTGACTATGCGGTAGGTTCCAGGGGGTTAGGGTTAGGGTTATTGTTATCGTTAGGGTTATGTGAATTAGTGTTTAGGGTTGTGGTTGGAATTAGGACCAAAAGGATTAAGGAACAAAGTTAGAGTACGTGGATAGGTACCGCCCGAAATTTAGCTTGAGGACACCTGTAATACGAGTAGTCCATAGCCCTATGTCAAGTGTGCTTTTTCTTTTGATCTCGCCTGAGTGGAATTCTAGCTTTCACTTATGGGACGAAACTCGATGTTATGCTTGCAACCAGTTCAGGACATGGAAAATGTGAGTTGTCAGCCTTGCCGGCCTATATACCTGCTTCCGGTAAAACCATTCTCAATGAACTAGCAACTACCGATTTATTTAAGATGTTTGGACGGTCGCGAACTTGTTCATTCATTATGTCTCAACTCTTCAACATATAGATGAGCTCAAAATATGCTCTTCTGGCAACAAAGTACGCGATTCTCTAGCCGAATATCGACTGCTTCGGTTGTTACCAGCATCGGTTGGTGTAGGCTCTTAGGGTAGTTTGCTGGTGTCCGGTAAACAAGTTAAGTGGATTCCATATCGTCGGCTAGGTGATTAGTATCGCCTAGATGTGCGAGCACAACACTCTAATTATATCTATTTTCAACTGCAAATAACCAGGCGTGCCCTTTTTGCTAGATGCATTTTTGTATAGCCCATGTATCCCGCTCCGCAGAAACAAGCGAACAATTCGCATCACTTCCTGCTATTTATTTACCAAGGAACGATAAAAATCGGTTAGTTCATTAGGCGAAGATATTCGCAAGAGCGTGACTGGTAACAAAAGCCATGATGACGACATCCCCATCGTCGATTATGACGATGTTTACTTTGGGTCCCACAGCATGCAATCACACCGCCACGGGTCCATCTGAGTGGGAGCGCCATGGAGGCTGAATTAAAAAGGAGTCGTTACGGTCTAACACGAAGTCCATCTGTCCACCAACCCGCACAAACACACACTGAGTTGACCGCGAGGTCCGAGCTATTACGTCAGTTGACAGCCTACGAAGCCACGGCCTTTAGCACACTCTGGGAGATTCAAGTTCGTCAGATTGTTGATATTGGGGAATATGCGCCAAGGCCGTCGACCGAACTCTCCCCCTTCTAAGTCCTAGGCGTCAGTCGACTGTCCGAACTGGTCAGCTGAAAGTCGCTGTGAATCTAGCTTAACTCGGGTGGACCTTGTTTTGCGCTAGACGCCTGCTCTGCAAACTACATAAAATAGTGCCTCCGGAGGTTGTGCATTATACCTGACTATATCGGGCTTCCCATGTTAGAGACCAAAACCACGTAATTAGGAGGGCGGTATCGTGAGCCGTTTTCTATCGGCAAGGCGCATCCGTTGGACTCTCAGGCGAAGTTCACCTTCGCAATGATGAATGTCAGCGGATCTTTATAAGAGCATCACTGAGGGTGGACGCATTCTTGCTGACGCGCCTGGTATGAGCCTGTGTACGCATCAGTGTCTGTATGTAGATGCGCTAGAACATCAAGGACGACAGATAATAAGCCATAAATGGCCCTTCCAGTCTCCCTTGGCTGCCATCGCATGGTCCAGACTGGGTTCCCCTTTTAGCTTGACCACGGTACTGGCTATTAACCATATTGTTGGGGACTGCTGTCTCTTTCTCAGTGGACAGACAACTTCGTCCTTATGAATAAAACCGAAAGGCCCTCTCCTGGTGTCCATGTCGGAGAATCATTTATCACTTTCCAATTCTCGCACATAATTGTTTGTTATCTGTGGACCCGATAGACTAGACCCTAGCCACCTGACTGTTACTTACTATGCATTTTGTTTAAGCGTTTATGTCAGACGAGATAGGCATAAATATCCCCCGCAGCCGGCAGTCGAGGTAAAGTACGCCTGTTTCGCCGACAGAGAAATAGGACCTAGGTGATGGTGAGTTTTATGAATGGATTGCCGAAATCAGAGAAGCATCAATCACCAAATTAATAGGAATCATTTGGAGACCTTATGATACCCGTGATAAACTGCACGGACAATTTACGTTTTGCCTTATAATACCAACCACAAGTTATGAGACCGAAACACGCACCGTTATACATTCATTTATTTACCTGACAGTCGATTTCAAGTACGTCCGTTTTATCGGCTATGAAGGAAGGCCTGAATGACAGCGGGTTTAATAATTGGATTGTCAAAGTCAGTGAAGCAAGCAACACAAATTAATACGGCTCCCACGGAGACCTTAGGATTCTCTTTGTAACCTGAACAGACTACTCATTTTTTGCCTTGTAGTATAAATAGGACGCCAGGGGACTGGAATCGACAGACGATGTGGGTAGATGCAATTTTTCTACAAAGCCTATTAGGAATCTTCTGCTATTTTATTCTCAGGAAACTCACCAATGTTTTTGAAGCTCTTGAACAGATTCAGGTAAATGAAGGCATCAGGTCGCCATTTATACCGCGTATCGTGGCTTTCAGTACAAACGAACCGGGTAATCTACGTTCACACTGGAATATCTCGACTTTGTCCCCATTACAAGACGAATAGTGCCCTGCGTTTCTCACAGCTGACAGGCTTACCTACTGTGAACTAGCATAAATGAATTCGTCCGACTAAAATTCGGCCAAACGCGCCTCCATGTTAATTTGCAACAAAACAACGCAGACTGAACCTCACAACCGCCACAAACGAACCCGTCCCAAATGAACCACCGAAGGCACGGAACAAACACATCCACCTATATAGGGCGCGTGATCTTCGCCTCCATCTCCATGTGGCCTTTATGACGTATGTGACATCCGATCGGCCGTCCCCTCTGCACGAAGATCCGGTGTGTTGTGTTAGCAGGACGTGTGTAGCACGCGCAGACAGGCTGCTCAACTCCGTCAGCCGTTGCATTCAATTTCAGCAGGAGTTGGCTGACCCGCCCATGAAAGGACTAAGAGGAAAAGCGAGTGAAGTCGACTGTTCGTGCATACTTCTCACCATATGCTATCTGCGGTGGTTTTAAATTATTGCGGCAGGCTAAGTGCTGTAGCCTAGAAGGCCGTAACCTCGAGTGTTCCCTCACTCAGCAGACTGAGAGATCTCATAAGCCATTTGGTCAGCATATATGATGTTCTAGGGATATACCCACGTTAGGCTCGATAAGCTAACTAGCAAACATATGCCAGTGTTCTGTGATCATTGGAATTCGGGAGAGGGGTTGGGGTGGGATCTGGACGATGTCTGTATGTTAGGACAGGCCAAGCAGGCAGGACTGCCATTAGGGGCTAGGGTGGCGCGCGATCATTACCCGGAGTCAGCGTTGATCACAGAAGACCGAACGCTTGAGCCGTATTCTAGCAACAAAGTACAGTATTACCTAGTCGAATATCGACTGCCTCGGCTGTTGCCAGTACCCGTTAGCGTAGGCTCTTAGGGTAGTTTGCTGGTGCCCGGTTACCATCTTGAGTGGCTTTCATGGCGTCGGCTCGGTGATTCGTTTAGACTGGATGTGCGAGCATAACACTCGAATTCGATCTATTTTCAACTGCAACTAACCCCGTGTGCTCTTTTTGCTAGATACGTTTTTGTATGGCCCATGTATCCCGCTCCGCAGAAACAAGCGAAGAATTCGCATCACTTCGTGCTATTTATTTACCAAGGAACGATAAAAATCGCTGAGTGCATTAGGCGAAGATATTCGCAAGTGGGTGACTGGTATCAAAAGCCGTGATGACGAAATCCCCATCGTCGATTATGACGATGTTTACTTTGGGCCCCACAGCATGCAATCACACCGCCACGAGTCCATCTGAGAGGAAGTGTCATAGAGGCTGCATTAATAAGCAGTCACTACGGTCTGACACGAAGCCCACCGGTCGGTCACCCCGCACAAACACACACTGAGTTGACTGCGAGGTCCGAGTTATCACATCAGTTGGCAGACATCGCACACCCTGGGAGATTCAAGTGCGTCAGATTGTTGATATTGGAGAATATATGTTAAGACCGTCGACCGCACACTCTCTCTTCCCACTCCTAGGCGCCAGTCGACTGTCCGAGCTGGTCAGTTGAAAGTCGCTGTGAATCTAGCTTAACTCGGGTGGACTTTTTTTTGCGCCTGCTCTGCAAACTACATAAAATAGTGCCCCCGGATGTTGTGCATTATACCTGACAATATCCTTCCCACGTACGAAGCCAGTACCACGTAATTAGGAGGACCGTATCGTGAGTCGTTTTCTATCGGCAACGCGCACCCGTTGGACTCACAAGCGAAGTTCGTAGTCGCAATGATGAATGTCAGTTGACATTTATAGGAGCCAATAGAAGCGAAGAGCCGAGTCC
>CACRXP010000502.1:28325-51687 GCA_902702965.1 Spirometra erinaceieuropaei
CGCGTTTCTAGAAGGAAGTCATGTTGTATTATATGAGATGCAGCCTCACGTTCACTTCGACTTATGTTCCTTGACGGGTACTTAAAAAAAGTTGTCTTAAGATTTTTCCCTTCGGATTTTTTTATATTCAAATCATTGAGGCGAACAGATATTTAAAGTAAAATTCTCAGTTGTCCGGTGGATACTGAATGCCTCTACTTCCAGCAGCTGTCTTTATCTTTCACATTGTGTGTCTAATGCAGATTGGAACACAAAAAGCGGAGCATTGTAGTTCCGGCTTTGTTTGTCCTCATCCACTGGCCCTATTTGGCTGAAAGGGTTGATTCAAAGCCATGTAGCGAAAACGATTAATTTGGTTCCATGTCATTAAATGAAACGCGGCAACTCGAGTGACTTCACGTATGTCGATATAAGCATCAATAAAAAGCATGTGTCTCTATGACCTTTGATTAAGTTTATTTGCAATCAAGGAGCCACGATCAACCAAATGCCAAATATAACATACTTGTATTCAACAGCAAAGGTTTGCGTTTAGAATAGCTCATATGCACAAAAATCAGCAGCATTTTTAAAGGACTTGGAAACTTTTCTCGACTGAACACGCCTAAACTAGGAGTTCTAAGAATGGACATTGATCCCCTAGTGCGACAATGATTTAAATTAATGCGCGTCTACTATATCGTAATAAATACCGCATGTAAAACAAGAGGTTTAAAGTAAATCAGTAATAAAAATTTATCCACCGCACTGTTTTGTTTGTTACCGTTCTGCGGATTGCAGGCGAGCGTGCTACCTAAACAAGAGATTAAAACCAATAACTTCACAGTCATCCCTCCTATCGTTGCTGTTTAATCGTTTCTTCTGAGGATTAGTCTTCTGGATTTTATAGATCAAGGTGGATTGTGCAAGCGGATCGTGGTATAGTTTGCATGAAATATCCAATGGGTAACCATAGCCAAACACAATGGCAAACCAATGCATAATGCCGGCATCAGTTAATGTATACTACTAGCTGCATGTCGGCAGGTAATTAATATTAAACAGTTATCCCGCTTTGGCTGATAGGCTTCGTCCCAAATATTCATATATCAAATTTTGACCTGCGCCTGTTGACCTTAGTTTAATCGGAATAACTTCAAGTTAGAAGAAAATTTCTGAAGATATTAAAAAGTGTCAATCTCTAAAGTGCAGTATCTGCAAGAAAGCATAAGGAGAATGCTGAGGGACCCAGCGATGAGCCGAACACATTGCAGATGCGGCCTGCAGCGGCAGAATATCGAAAAAAACACGCATGCGTGGGCCTTTAACTAGTACCTGCGCAACCACTACGGTATCTGGTAACACTTAAGTTAACGAAACATCCATCAGCAAATTGGGTGCTTTATGATTATTCGACAAAATGTCAATGCCCTTCCAGAATCGATTTCCAAACGCAAGCAGGGCACCAAAAGGCAATTCCAATCTACCTTATCGGTTAAAACCATCGATAGGTACTTGAAATGCCTACACTCGGAATGCCAGGCAGGCAAGTAACTTTACAGCAGGCGTGGTCAGAGTAAACTGGATGTGTGGTGACCTGATACGATGACGAACCTACAGATCATGTCATGGTGTAACGCGCATATATCAAAGAATCTAGCTTGTTCAGGATAAAATCAGCAAAATTATTCACGGGGTGATGCGACCGCATGAAAGTAAGACGTGTTTAGTAGAATTACCCTGCGCTGCAGACATAAAATTAAAAATATGTGTACAATTAGGTGCCAATGTGATTTAATCGGAATTTAAGTATTATGCCCATTATAGCAGACGACTTTTGCTGCGTCGACGATAAGAACTCATATGTTGCAGCGACAGAATAGTGTTACCTTCATCTTCATAAGCATCATACAATAAAACGGGTGAACCACGCGATTGACAACCACTTCTTAAAATAAATGCAATGTATACACCAAGAAAATTAGCACATTGTTCAGCAAATATTCATGGAAAACTAGAATAGTTGGGCAAATACAGGAACAAATGACTGCATACGATATGACCCGATAATGGCTTTTAAGGATTTACCCGCATGCATACTGCCTTCAGTCTTCAGTGATCTACAATTCGGTGCAGTTCGACGACTAGCTGGAATGCAGCATTCAAATTAATTTTAAAATTTTGATATTTGCATTGTACATCTTCTACCGGGCTGGGTCGTTGTTTACTAACAAAGGACAATTCGGGAAATGCTGGGGGACACACTGATGAGCCGAACTCGTCGCAACTGCACTATGCAGCGGCAGACCATCGTAAAACACGCGTGTATAGGCTTTGGGTTAGTACCTGTGTTGTTAATATGGTATCACCTTACCCTAAAGTGCAATTCGGATTTTTTTTTAAATTGCCTCCCTCCAGGCAGGACATCGCCACTGGCAGTGCAACATCCTACTGCTAGTTAGAAAAAGCACCAAACCAGCACTATTGAATGACCACTCTGTGGAAGGCAGATGCATGCATTACCAAGGTATCGGTTGGTGGGTCGCCGCAAATGCTCGGCTTATATTTTTTCAAAAAGCCAATCTCTTTGTTTCCGTTTTTCGTCACATTAGCCTTGTGTACGCCAGTATCGATCGCAGCATTTGCATTTAAGGAATGGGACAAAAGATGATACAATCCCACACTCCTTACTGTGTCACCTGTTTGATCGCTTATCTCCAGTTTTTATAATTGTTCGTTTGGTCCTAGAGTGAGATGGGGTTTTTCCTCCGAACTATTTGAACGCCTTTCGTGTGGATCTTGCCCACACACAAGACTACAAAGAACAGAAACCGCTCCTGACTACTGAAGCGGCAAGGCTATAAATGCCCATGTGCAGATGAGACTTAACTCTTGCCAAGACCTTAGAAACCTTTTAGCCAAAAGGCAGTCTATGTTACATGCATATTTCTTTGATCTAGGCGGACCTCTGAAGGGTAAAGCGCGACCATCGTGCTCTTATTCTGCACAGTTATGGCCATCAACTAATATCACGATAAGTATAGTAGTATTGACTCAAGCAACCCTTTTCATTGCTTTATAAAATTTCCTCAGCCCAACTGAAGTACGCTGCCAGTGACTCCATAAACTACATATCTCTTCAGTAGCTCTCAATATTTATCAAGTACCAAAGCACGTCGCCGACTAGGGTAGAAGAAAATGACAAAGATCAGTAATACGAGAAACGTTTGTGCGGACAATATGATAATTAATTTGAAAATCCTGTCTTAAGGTTATAGAAGAGTATTTACTGTGCGCGCACTTGCTTATAATAAATGTTGGTCAAACCAATGTATCACTGCAGTTACACGATCAGCAAGGAGCATGCGACGTTTTTGAGTGGCTGACATGCTTATCAAACATAACGCGAATACCAAATATATGCATAACTTCCTCTATCTGAGGCAAATGCATTTGTTGTCATTTTTCCATATCAGCCGACATTGGCTGCATTATGCTTTTACTAGTGTATAGTATTCTGTCTAAGGGTGGAACGCAACAGACGTCAAAATGTCTTGATTAAAGTGAGAGACAGTCCTTGAAGACATGAGTGTCTATATATTGGTTTCAAAACGGTAACTATTGTTTTCCCTATTGACAGATATCATAACTGTCGATGAGGAGCCTACGTTTGGCGATCATATATGGTGGCACCCATTATGATGCCCAGAGGATAAGATTAGGAGCTCAAATGTCAGATGGAAACAGGACCTATCAGCATATTTAAGGGCAGCACTCAAACAGAAGCGGGTCTTTGGGTCTAGCGGTTCACTTGGCCCACATTTTGTGAAACGTCCAGTCAGTGGCTAACTAAGGGAAAAAAAACGTTTGCTTAGTACCTGTGCTGTGAGTAGCGTATCACCTTACACTAAAAAAGAGAAAACTAGACGACACAGTTAAGGATAATGATTTATTGTAAACATTTGACAGCCATGGTCTTCGCGCCCTGAGGGTGTGAGAAAAGTGCTATGGCACCATAAAAATCTACCTAAATTAACACATCAAAAACAAATTCTCTTTTGACCTTCTTGTCCGCATTTGCATTTAAGGACTGGGACAAAAGGTAAAATAATGCCGCCCTCCTTTCTGTGTCACCCGCCTGGGTGTTTGCCTCCAAGTTTTATCATTGTTCGTTTGATCCTAGTGTGAGATGGGGTTTTTCCTCCAAACTGTGTAAACGCCTTTCGTGGGGGTCTTGCCCACACGCAAGACTGCAAAGAACGGAAACCGCTCCTGACTACTGAGGCCGCAAGACTGTGTATGCGCAGGTGCAGATGAGACTTAACTCTCGCCAAAACCTTAGAAACCTCCTCGCCGTAAGGCAGTCCATGTTACATGCGTATTTCTTTGATCTAGTTTCAGTTTCAGTTTATTAAGGGAAATAAAGGCGAGCGCCTTTGAACTCCAGTCCCTGAGAAGAGCCCACCCAAGCACCTGGCCATCTACCGGGACCCAGGACCCAGCTGGCCTGTCGGTGCTGCTGTGGGGCACCCCCCAGCGGGGTCACGGGCCCCCCTTTAGAACGGTAAAGCGCCACCATCGTGCTCACATTCTGCACAGTTATCTCCACCAAATAATGTCATGATAAGTATTGTAGTATTGAATCAAGCAACCCATTTAATTTTTTATAAAGTTTCCTCAGCCCGACTGAAGTACGCTGACAGTGACTCCCTAACGTGTATATTAGTTCAGCAGTGCTCAGTATTTATCAATTACCAAAGCTCGTCGCGGACTAAGGTCGAAGAAAATGACAAAGATCAGTACTATGTAAAATGTTTATGCTGACTATATGGTATTTTTACAAAGAGTTTGAAAATCCCGACTAAAGATTATAAAACAGTATTTACTGTGCGCGCGCTTGCTTATAATAAATGTTGGTCAAACCTATGCATCACTACTTCTACACTGTCAGCAAGAAGTATGCGACGGGGCTGACATGCTTTGCAAACATAGCTCGAATACACAAGAGAGTGTGGGCTTGTAAACAGTCAGTACTATCCAGCACGGGTGAGTAGAACGATGAATTAGTCGCCTTAGCCAATTTGGATTATAAAAATTCAACACAGTTTCGGTATCAGTAGCATGTTTGCGGCCAATTATAATTTGCCAGCCAACCTTGACCTAGGGGATTCGGCAGTTTGTCGTGATGTCGCAGGCTTTTCAAATAATGCATCATGTTTCAAACACTGCTGCTACCTATGTTTCCTATGCCACCCCTTCTCAGTCAGGTTCATGTATTTTCTCTGACTGAAATCGACTCGTAATGTCAGTGTAACCTGCAGCACGTGCCTAGGTAATTGAGAAAGTAAAGGTGGGAGGTTGTACGGGCTGGCATTGTATTTCTCCATTTTCCGTTAAGAATAGAAGTAATGGAAAAGATTACCTGGAGAAAATCAAGCCCGTGCGGTATGCAAAGGTACCATAAATGCAGAACACCACCCAAGCATTTTGAAAACCACGACATACATCCAAATCGGATGCGATACTGTTGCTTTTTATTGCTCTTCTATTTACAGTATGTGGGCTAACTCATGAAATGTCAACCGAAATTACGAAATGCGTTTTCGTTTTGAAAAGATTTATTAAATAGACTTGTAAAACTCATCCCATGCAGCCTAGTTCTATAATAATCCAGTCACCGCAGGATGTCGGATTTCGAACGAACTTCTCGCCGGCTTTATTTAAAATTTACACCCTGTAAAAAATGGCTACGTATGTAGCATGCATTTTCTCATTGAATTCCGATGCAAGTAAGAATTTATTACATTAACGTTGAAATGACAATGTGACTTCCTACCAAATAAGCAAAAGAAAGCACATTTTGTGCATGTTTTCAACAGAAAATATTTGAATTCGTACGAACATCGAAAATTAATGTGAAAAATGCATACTAAATAAGTAGTCATTTTTTTACGAAGTATGGTTTCTGCGTAAGGTCAAAAAGAAGTGCATTTAAAAGCCGACACCCTGGTTGAAAAGCTATAAGATTATGCTACATGATAATTAATATTACAAGACGAACTTATTAATCCATCCTACTCGAAAGGGACGTCTCAGAATTTTGACCGACATTTCGTGAGATCCGTCACACAGTGTACATGCGCAGTCATTTTTTACAGAGTATAGTTTCTACATGCAGCCGAAAAGAAATTCGTTCAAACGCCGGCATCCTGAGGTAACTGAGTCATTATAGAATTATGCTGCATGATAATTAGTTTTACAACCATACTTAATAAATCTTTTCAAAAGGAAAACGCATTTCAGAATTTCGGTTGACATTTCATGAGATAGCCTACCTACTGTACAAGCGCAGCAGCGCAGGTGACTGTCGGCCATCAACTTAAAGTTGGATTCTGTAATCTAAACTGTTTGATGGCAACTTGTGAGCATACTGAATCAAAAAAACGTTTTGCACTTATAATTGACAAAGATTTAACCTTTTAAATCGGGAAGTAAAACAATTTGAAACTCAATTGTAGCTGCTAAAGGACAATAATCTTGGATATATTGACTTAAGCCAGGAAGTCTCAAAAGATTCACCATTGTTAAGCTATCGATGAGAGTGTGATCCAACATATTGACTTATTAATTTAGGAGAAATGTGTTAAAAGTGGAGAAATTTTCCAGCAATTCAAACAACTATTAAAGATATGAGACTCAGGCAACTTAAGGCATTTGCTGGGTGCCTCAGCTCACAATTTAACCTGCAATGGAATATGCTAAATGTTAACGTACTGATTACCTGAAAATATCAACTAATAACCGTTAATAGTGTCCCGTGATCTTATTTTGATTGCACGCTTAGAAGGCCTTTAAGTTTGAAATATTGTGTTAGTATTCAAGAGTCTAATTGTTGGTGCCCTAGTCCGACCCCGAAAGACCTTTCATCTCCTTGGGTCTGTGTCCATTCACACAGTAATGTCAAGTGTTTACTCACGCCTGTCGTCTTCATATTGCATTTGAATGTTAAATTCAAATTTATCTCCCACCTTCAGACGACTGTTATTCACACAATGATAAAAAGTGACCCCGGCCGGAGGCATAACCAGATCTATTTCAATTAACTCAAGTGATGCCTAAGCTTGAACGAACAGACACAAACGTATGACCTCTTAGCTGAAATGCATTTACAAACTTCATACATATGCTCAAATTATTTTAAACAGAGCTTGGTAAAATTGTCGCAATAAAATTAACATCTGGTGTCCAGAGGGAGACGAGATCATTAGAACAAGAGCTTTATTCGCCAGGCGTCTCGGACCCTTTGCTCGGAACTATCATCCCAGGCAGCAGCCAATGTAGCTACTTCATGCACAAGAGACCACAATAGTTATAAGATGCGGTCGCCGTGCTACCGCATGCCTTTGAAAATTCAGAGCTTCCTTCTTCACCGGGGGTTGTTACATTTTGTGGAATGATTGTTCGATAGCCGACATTTGAGTGTTCACAGTTGTAATTTCATCGCGTGCGTGTAGGACGCTTGTGTGATGATTGCTCGACCGTCTGGACCACCAATCCTAGCGTTGGAAAGTGTGTTCGCCTGGACGCTCCCCGAGTGTCTAATTACTTCGCCTAGCCTAGGTTTCAGCACCGACTAGGGAAATGGGAAGGAACTTGCACTGTTTAATAGGCATTGGGCCAATAAACCATGACACAGACAGAGCGCAGCCAATGCAATTATCATTTCTATCGAGAAGTTCAGCCTCATCAAATTTGGATACCTGTCCGGATCTCGTCGTATGAGTCGCAGCTTGGAAGCTGGCGTCATTTCTTTGTACTGATTTTGCGTGTTCGGCAGTTCTCGTTTGTAGCACTTATCCCGTCTCTCCCACATAGTTGCTTTGACCGCAACTGCACCAGATTCGATAAATAACTCCTGCTGTTTCTTTCCATGACGGTGGGTCTTTAGGTCTCATATCTGACGCCTGCATTCTCTAAATACTACATATTCTTATGCGTTAAGTAATCTTATTTGTCGTTGTCTCTGATGCTGGGTTTAAGCAGAAATCCAAAACCTCACGCACCCAGAGCTAATGTTTTAGCAATCGTGACTCTATTTTCACAACTGCGTCCCATAACTCGCCTTTTTGATTCCATTGGAAAATTGTTTACGTGCGATGGGCTTCGATCGGCCTGGCGAAGGAAAAACTTTGCCCGTTGGGATGCTTCTCAATGGACCAATGTGTCCCGACAACATTGTGTTACCGAAATGTGTTACACTGAGACCCCCGAAAAACACGAGTTTGGCGAGGCGAGAAATATTTCAACATGGTGTAAGAATGATCTCAGATCCCCTCCAAAGCATTCACGAAAGTACGCCAGAGGAATTTTCAATTGGGAGTTAAATGCTGTGAGTTCGTTGGTTCCACCGGTGCAAATCCGCTCCTGCAGTGGTTGACTGAACGAACTTGTGAAGAGAGAGCAGCAGCGATAAAACGCTGGAGAGCCTAATCAAGCGCCAGCATAAACGACAGACTAGTTCACAGCCTGTCGTCAAAGGAGCTAACGAAGCATCAAATGCAAGTGCTACGGCACGAGGCCTCATTCAGCATGGCTGACGCCAAACCTGTTAGCCTCTTCAGAGTGGTGGAGTCAATATTTGTCAGACGTATGAGACGGAGGGAAGTAAGTGTCTCTTCCGACATCAAGTGTCGTACCGCCTCATAGTCCACAGGCCATGTGAAACGCTTTCCAAGTTCGAATGTGATTCATTTAAAAAGCCCGAGGCCGACAAAGTCCTCGTCATCGTGCCCGTGGAGAAGGTGTGTCCTGCAGTTATATTGGACAGGACAGACTACCCGCAAAATTCAAAGGTTTGCTGGAAGACCGACAATTCCCTCCCCAGGTTCAACCAGCCCTGCAAAAAAACTGACGCGCAAAAATGAATGCTAAGTTGTTGGCACTGCTTTCATCTTTTGGAAACAATAACCTGGGATGCGCATATTCTCTTTCATTCGTGAAATAACACCGACCGACTGACGCATGGCGAGACCACAAGACGCGGCTTTGGCCCGATTCTACGGCCACCCCAAAGCGTACAAAGAGGGTGCTTCTCTCCGATCACAACCACGCTCAATAGTACTCCAGCGCGCGGACTAGCAAAGTAGCTGTTCCGGTGTCGCAAGTTCCTGACCGCCGTGTCAGACACCGTAGTCAGTCCTTCCGCGCAATTCCTGAAAAAACTTAAGGGCGAAAGTCGTCAGACACGCGAGGTCATGATATTTTTCGCTTCTACGTCACAGTTGATTATATTTCCCAGGGGACGGTGACCGTGACCTGCAAGTTACTTCTGCGAGGCACACACGATTAAAAATCTTTGATATTTTCAAGCCATCCAGTCCCTTAAATTCAGTCTTTAGACGTACTTCGCGTTCGATGAAGAATATAGGCTGACATTCGCCAATCGGTATAAACGTCAGTTAGTATCGGGCCGCTGGAAGTGTGGATTTATTATCGTCGTTCGCTACATAGTACATTGTGCTTGCGGGCAGGTTTAAGGCTTGGAAATTGTGCAATTATCTACCGTATTCACAATTGAGGTACAAGCTAAAAGCCCAAGCACGCGTGTTTCACCGATGTTGTGCCGCTGTCTGACGCAGCTGCGAGGGGTTCGGCTCAGCAGTGGGCTCCTCAGCCTTCCCCGTGCTTTCTGGTATATAGACTCCAGTTTCACATTGCCCTGTTTAATTTCCGTAGATATTAATCCGTGATCGTCGAGTAAATTCTTCGGTACAGAATTTTTAAGGCACGCTCAGTAATTTGAAACGAATATTTGGGCTGAAATCCATCATCAACTGCGGAATAACAATTTTAACAAACCGCCAACAGGCAGCCAGTAGTATAGGACTGTGCAATTGCTTACAGTACTGATTTGACTACAGCATTAACTACTCTCACACATTCCTCCACAAACTCCAAGGCCTCAGAGCGAGTACTAATGAATGCATCCTATCTTTTGACGTCGTTGCCTCGTTTTCTTCCATACCACACGATTTCAAAATCGAATGGATTTGCCAGCGCCTACAATCAATCCTATTGAGATCCTAACGCAGCATGTTCTAGTATTGTTCAACATTTGCTTTAAGAACAATTATCAATTTAGCAATGATTACAGACAACAGGTGAAGGGAACCCCGATGGGCTCGCCAATATCAGGACTGCTGGACGAGCTAGTGTTGCAGCAACTAGAAAAGAGTGTTTTTCAAAATATCAAGCCGAGAATCTGGCTCCATTATGTGGATGGCACGTTCGTCGTTGTAAAGAACTGCGAAGTCCAAAGGCTGCATCAGAGACTGAATGACGTCTTTCCAGCCATACAGTTTACCCAGGTTTACACAAGTGCAGTCTAAACGTGCATCAGTGAGACGGACTGATAATCATTTTGCGGTCATTTGTGCTTAAATGCACCAAAATGACTTCAAACACACTTAATCGCCCGTCAGCGGTTGACAGTAAAATAACCCCCTGCGTTTTGCGGCCCCACTGTGTATCTGTTTAATTTCTGTTGTTTTGATGGCCGCTTAACATGTAGAAGGGGAATGCCCCATATAACGTTTCTACTACAGATGCAATATGCCAAACAGCTTGGATCTCACCGCCATCGACAACTTGGCCATCATGTCCCCTTTCATTCTTCGTCAATTAGAAACATCGCATTGAAGCCGATGACACTAGTCTTTGTCTAACTGAATACCAAGTAGCAGTTAGCGTATTATGATGTTAGGATAGATGATCATATAGCGCATTTTCAATATGGAAAAGGGCGTCTTTCGTTATTTGTGAGGGCAGTGTTGGACGCATTTTTAAATACATCCGTAAATTGATTTATTGTGTGAAAGCGGTGTTCAACCCAATATTTCACCGGCTAGTCAAGACTGCTCGAAGTGCATGACGTGAATGCAGTGGATAACCAACTAATAACAGCGAATTGCGTGTACAGTGAGGCTACGAACTATGAGCCATATAAAATGAGTATTGTCAGTAGTAACGGGTCGTTAGTTCAGTAAAAGAGCGCAGCATCAACGTCCAGTGCACAACGAATCTGCGTTTGAATGCCACGTTATCCAAAACTGGTATTAGTTTGAACAGTTAACAGTGACTTATAAGGCGCAACTGGTCATCGCATTTTTATATATTTTTGGTAATCCTGCATACGCACAGTGGTTGTGCCAACCGAGAACCTGAAATTCGTTTTAAGCTATCCAAGTGAGGTTGCAATATTTATTATTATGCAGTTAAATCCCAAAATAATTCAGCCTGCCAGGATGTCGGCTTTTGAACTAACTTCTTCCAAGCTGCCTGCAAAAACTGTAGCGAAAAACGGCAGTATAATTAATATGCATTTTTGTCAATATCCGGTGTTCTTGTAAATTCAAATATATTGTGCAGAAAACATGTACAAAAAAGATTCTTTAATTTACTCATATTGTAGCAAATTGAGACTCTAAACTACAGACATGAAAATACTGATCTGTTTACTTCAAAAAGTAGTTACTGATTATGAGATTTGTAAGAGCTTGCGATGGCCATAAATAAAATATTATTTATTCTAACCATCGTTAGTACTTTTTGGCATCATGACTACTTTCGAGTTCTAATTCGCTCGTCCACCTATCACAAAACATATAGATAGCCGTTACTCCGTTCACTTCAACTTATCTTTCACAGTTTTAGTTCGGGGACGAACAACTCGATTATTACTCTACTTGTAGGCAACCTACATACTCCGAGGGAAACCCTACCTACGCAAACCGTTGGACCACATGATCAACTTCAACTTGCTCTGGTAAGGCATTGTCCATCTTTTGCACACCCTCTCTGCGTGCTAACTTCCCCATTTCTTTCCTAAATTGCGTCTTTAAGTTACCATGTTTACTGATTAGTCTGCCAGCAGTAAACCAACTTGCTGTTTTGTATCGGTTTTCTCCGTTGAAGTTAAGACCTCTGTACAGTTCTCATTTGTTATCTGTGTTATGCAGCGACAGGTTACTGTTGATAGGCTGTCGCGAAATTTATTAGTTCCAAGTTATTCTGCTGCGTATGCGTGCGTTAAGAGATCGAATATTTCTTGCCGGTTTTCTATAAAATATATTTGAATTTATAAGGGCATCGAAATTCAACGAAAATAACGTACTGTTTAAGTGGTCCTTATTTATATTGCAGCTTAAGCCAACATCCTGATCAGACTAATTTGTCTTGGGATCCTACTGCAAGAGCATTAATATTAAAACCCTATTGAAGTTAAATTTTTGGATCGAAAACATATTTCAGCATTTCGATTTACATTTTATGAGATAGCACATCAGCTGTGTGCGTGTGTTTGTGCGTGTGAATTTACTCAGTGATGGATTAGGCTGCAGGTTTTTCTGAAATACGTGTCAAAGTGCTCCATGGCAGGCGTTTAGTTGGTTGCGTTAGGTCTGCGCAAACCCCTGGCTACTTTTGTGCATACACATGACAGGTATTAGACGGAGAATTTTGCGCAACATCTTGACCCATTCGCACGCCCGTTTAGGAAGCGAGCTCGGATAATCGCTTGGTACAAGGGGTCATTATGCTGAGTGAATGAGACTCAAAGTAGTATCCGCCCTCATAGCACATGAGTGATTTTTCAATATGAAAAATCGGACGCTCTTGAACCCCACACGACATGCTGTCTGTGATGACTTGGAAGGTTTTCAACAGAAAATATTATTCCAACCAGGGTGTAGGACTGGTATGCAATGGCTTCTCCCTGACGTGGATATAAGTACTATATTCCCATCTGTAGTTCGTTAGTGACGTTCTTCTGCCCGAGTCCTTGCCCGTAAAATTTCTGATCGACCCATGAATTAACTTTATCGTTCTCTCCTTCATCACATACTGATGAAATGGGTCTGGACTGTATTTCATCTACATTGGATCCACCTTTCATTCTGCCATTATTACTAAGGAGGTGGCGAAACCCCACAAATTTGCTGAGGTGCTCTCTGCCAAAACTATCTATTAAGTCCAACCTTTCCAGTTAAATTCCTCCCAAGATACTCCTAATCTCAACCTGCGGATGGAGATCCCGTGTCCTAATGCTCTGTTCGATCAGTCACTTTATTACCAGTTAGTTAAAGCGGAATGTCAATGTGACAGGGAGCCCTCAGGCCTTCTACCGTGCACCAGTTCTCTACCAGGGACACACAGGGCGACAAGAAGCTCTTCGATAAGTTGCATATGCAACCTCCTTCTACAACTGTCCAGGCAACTCTTGCGTTCGGCTCAGAGCATCTCCCCATCTCTACGTGAACCGATGTAGCAGATCGTTTGATCAACGGTCTCGGATAGTTGTCAGCCCTCAATCTTTAATCTTAAAATGCTGAAAACAGAGCCACACCGTTGTCCGCAGCGATGGCAGTTGTTTAGATTAAGTGGCCCACTCGTCCCGTTACTGACGGCGCACTGTTTCTACCGTCTTTTGTTCAGAGTGACATTAAAGTAGGAGAACGAACCAGACGTTTCCATTTCCAACGCAAACTTGATCGACGAATATACTTGTTTGCGGCATTTAAAAGGGTAGCTACGTCGGTTTCTGTACAAAAACGAAAGAATACGAGAACAACTCCTGGCATGGCTGTAATAAGGCGGTTAGGAGCATAAACAGTGCAATCATCGCACATTTTGTTGATTCCGGGCACCATGTGGACACCAGCATGATTTATAAAATCCCATCCAGCTGTCCTACTTGGCCCTTTCCTAGTTCTGAATCCTTGCATATCCTTCCCGACAACGTATTCTCTTTTAGATATCTTAACCTCAATTTGTCATTAAATCTTTCATTTTCCCTCCATATTGAGTCCCTTTTTGTTCACGTGCGTACACCTGTTTATTACGTTAGTCCTTTACGTTTCTACCAGACTCCTGAACCCTTAATCTGGCGATTCATGGAGGCCTGCATTCCTCCTCCTATTCTTTATTATTTTCATGTCATTATTCTTGCTTTGCGCAAAAAACCTGATGATTTTAAAACGAGTCCTGCAAATGCTCTCTCCTGTTGCCAGTGTTCCTTATTTCTCCTTGGTCCATATTATCCTACAAAGACATTTCAAATCGGTCAAGCAATTTGCTGGTCGAAATCAGGATGACGATGCCCATTCCCTGCATTCCAAACTAATCTCTGCAAAGTCTTCACGACCCATGCGCCGTGGTTTTTGACCACTCCCTTGACGTACATCGGCATATCAACATTCAGTACTGCCATTCGTGGAGCGCTATCTTACGTGTGAAGAGGCAAGGGCTAAAACTACAACTCAAAGTGTCCCCGTAATAGTCGTTCCTTTTGCGTAAAACTTTTGACTCTTGAGCTAGTTTATCAGCGTATTTCTTCCACAGTGGGTAGAGTGCGTTTTTGCCGAAAATTTTGAAGCTATTATTTTGAAAAATAACGACTTTTTCTCTTTCTAGTAGCCCAGCGTCTATTAGGAACAGCAGAAATGGTCGCCCTCAGGTTGCAAAAGCCCATCTTGGGCGCACAGATAAACCTCTTTCAGACTCCCTACTTACCGTGGTCATAAGTCGAATAATGACCCCCGCCCCCATATTCACACTCCTCACCTATGCCTTTAGGCAATCTTTAATCAATTTCTCTAATTACTGACAGGTTTTACTTGACCCTTTCCCATATGAATGTATTGGCCTGATGAGAATTCATCGAAGGCGAACGTATACTCGCCATTTAGTAATCTGACGACTATCATGGGGATTTCCGCAACTTTAATCTACAGGACCCAACTGCGAAGT
Organism: Spirometra erinaceieuropaei; assembly: GCA_902702965.1. Taxonomy (NCBI): domain Eukaryota; kingdom Metazoa; phylum Platyhelminthes; class Cestoda; order Diphyllobothriidea; family Diphyllobothriidae; genus Spirometra; species Spirometra erinaceieuropaei. The sequence goes on from CACRXP010000502.1 coordinate 43,110, forward strand.
AAGTGTGAAAATCAGAATCACCAAACATAAGAGGCATATTTAAGCATTGCATTTTTAGATTTAATATCAAATCCACGCGGACACCAAAGGAACATTCAAACGTCCAACATATTCTGGCACTTTTTCGGGGTTGTTTACGCGAATGGTTGGAAGGATGCCGGGTGAGTAACCCAATGCTTTCATGTATAATTGGCCGGTCTTGGCTTTGATAGAATTTTTTTGGGTATGGTTTGTAATCAAGGCCATTTCAAATTATACCGCGCCAAATTTCAATTTTTCACAAATACCCTTGTTGAAAATTATTTATTTATTGCATTTTTGTGATCAGCATAATTAACAAGATAGTGAACGCTCTCTGATCCACGGTCAGGGGAGATTAAGTGCTTTGATAACACTACCACCACATCCCGAATGTGGGCAAATGTTGTGGGTGCGCATTTCCCATAACGTCTGCCGTACTTCGATATAACCGTTGTGTTCGTTTACGTAGTTGTGCCAACGTAGCCCGTTTTTGGCACATATAATTTTTAGAGAGCCCTCATCTACTTACAACATCCAGTTAAGCAGATTCTACCGGCGGTATGCTACACTGCTTAATCAGACAAAATGGAAACCTCCTAGCGACAGCGTTTTCTCCAAAACCAGCGGTTTCCGAGTTCTTTAAAAGCGCCCTCATTTACGATGATATCCCGAAATGAGTAGGCCTGAAACAACTTCAAGAGAGTATTGCCGGGCTGATCATACGGTAAAGAGCCACGATATAGAAAATGATAAAGTTAATTCCATCTTATTTTGGAGTTATTTATAGGTAACTGCACCTCTTGAATCGAAGTTTACTACTTGGTTTCCTATCACTGTAATGAAACAGGACGTTGTTTTTAAGATAAAGGTCAAAGTTTGCTGGTAATCATGCTCAAATTGAATTCTGAAAGGGCAATGTTAGCATCAGTGGAAAACAGTTAAATGTTTTGTCTCTTATGAAAGATGCTGCAGACAAAGGTCAGACAAAATGTTTTGTAAACGGCCCCTGGCATTTACTGCGTGTACAAAATTTTCAAATATCCCATCTACATAAATATTGGAAAAACTCTTATGCCGATATCTTTGATTCCGCATTCATAGAATTTATTAAAAAAGGGTTTAAGTATGTGGCACGCTCTACAATTTATCATAAATTTATCAGTAGCTCGTGGAAACTCAAATGTCAGCCTGGATCTCAAGGTTACATCATTCGCAGTGTCCTCTTCAGAATGAAGAAACAAGCGAAGCCTTTTCTACCGCTGAGTGTCAACTTTCGTGTGCGTAATTTTGAAGAAAGCTTGTAATTATGTTTAGGACATTAATAATTCCTCCAGATGGAAATATCCCCTTGGTTCGGACGAAGTTCCTACACAAGGAAATATCTTTTTTATGACTCTCAAAGCCATTTGGTCAGGGATAGAAGCGGTTTGAATACCACTGCAGCCTATGCATTTTTACAAAATGCCAGGAATTGGCCATACCTAGTGTACACTTCTAACTGATTTGCCATTCAAGCCCTCCAGAATTTTTTAAGTCAAAGTATATGCCCGGCGGCTATAGCACCTCTGCGAGACACTTGTGCAAAAATTTCAAAAGATTACCCGGTCCTGAGGGTTCCACGTGAGATTTCAGGCTTTCCGTCGGTCAAAGAGAGGCGTCCAGGTCTAAACTATTTACTTCTACATTTAAGAACGAAAAGCAATCAGTAACAGTTCATTGAAACTTGGAAAATTTCCTTCCACGTGTCCAGCCGATCAGTTTGCTTAACGTTATAGTAAACAACTGTTGGAGATCACGTAGCTGTCTTAGATTCAGCTCTTAGTCTTATGACGAACCATATGGATAGTCGTTACAAAATGGGGGTTTACGTATTTATTACTTTGTTTGAATAATTAAGGTCAGTGCCTTTACATGGAATATGCAGCGTATAGCTGAACATTCTCACTCATAATAGTTGCTCTATTGAATTAAAAATCCGAAACCTTCAGCACATGCGGGCTTCTCAATCAAGAATACAGAATTAAAAGTTGCCGGCAGTTTTGGGGGTTTTCGAACCTCAGAACTTTACCGTCGTTACTTACGGTCTTCACTAGCTGACAGATTATGCTTCTTCAAGTGTGTTATAATTTCACAGTTATGTTAGTGGAGTACATAATGCAAGTATAATTGCTACTAAAAGATATCCAGTCAACTTGTTCAACACGGCTCACCTTTCGCAGAATTCGTGGGCATTCGCTACTGACAGAGACCCTTTCATTTCAAAGCAGACATTGCAGCGCAAATAAACTTATCATAAGTCACGTCAACCATTCTTACGTTTTATTAATTTTTATCTATGCTTTAATGACTCACAGCTTTCAAATAACAAGCATCTACGGAGACATAATCTGAGAATTTCCACTGATATACCGATGCAGTCAACGGGTAGGATGTGCCAATCGTCAAATAGCATTCTTCGTATCACATTATCCATGAAGCCTAGCAAGTGGTGTAGAGGTTAGAACCGATTACACGGATGGCGACAAACGCAGTGCAGCCTGACCTCGAGATTGAATTCAGCACTGTCTGAATTGACAGTCAGAATAGGAAACCGCGTACAAAACCGTATGACTGGCAAAGCTTTCTCCATCACACCCAATACTTGCATATTTCTGGCAAACATGTCAGCAACCTCGAGGCAGTCCAAGCATCAGACGAAGCGAGTCGCAAAAACTGATGGGACGGTTAAGAATCTAAGGCATGCAAACTATAGCATCCATAATACCCTGGCAACTTTGCCATTTTCGTTTCTCCTTCTCTGAGTCAGTCTATGCTGGAAATGTGGTGATACAGTCGAACCGCATGGTGTGTTGTGTGGGTTAGTGCTGCACACGAAAAAGTACATACTGTTATCGCTGATTCCAGAGCCGCGTATTTTGCAGTACGTAGCGGGGGGGGAGAAACACGGTATTCGTAGCCTATTATCTACAGTGAGTGACCAATCTCATGACACGTTAGCCCAAATTCTAAAATTCGTTTCTGAATAGGAAGGCTTACTTAGATGGGGTTGGTATACATTTTACCTCGCGGCATAATCATATAATATTTCGGCCTTGGCAGGATGTCTGCTTTCGAATGCAGTTCTTTCCAGTCTCCTGTAGAAAATGTAATTGGTAAAAAATGACCACTAACTTAGCATGCATTTTCATATTGATTTTCAGCGGCTTATAAATTTACATATATTTTATAAAATCATGAACAAAACTATGCATTCTTTCACTCGTTTGCTAGATAATTACGTCCTCTTTATATTATATACTCAAAAAAGAGAATAATTGGATTTTAAAAAGTTTATAATTATGAGATTTTTTAAGACCTGCAATTTCCACTCACACAGCATTGCCCCTCTCCGTTTACGGCTGTTTCTCATGAAATGTACAACATAGTTTAGCAACAATCGGGAAATTGCACCCAAAAAAATCCGTTACCTGGAAATTATATCTTTTACAGTGGGCCTTCAGGGCATATCAATGGTTGCAGGCCTACTCTCACGCACAACTTTGTCTTTCCGCGACGGCCTAACATGGGCTGGCGAACGAAGATCGCAGGATGTTACATGGACGATGGTCGCTGTTACCCAACACTCCCCATTGTTACAGATGTACACCTGAATATACGACATACATTCGCATTATGGCAGTTTATTACAAAACAAAATCACATTTAAATAGGACAAGTCTGCACAACATGGGTCAAGAACAGTTCCCAGGCATCTGTCAAAGACATGACATTAAGGCCAAACCAAAGACGATACTGTTCTTCGTCTATATGAGCCCACACAGCTCGACCACATACAGGGCCTACCTCGTGGAGTTTCCTTTTCAGTCTATTTCAGTATGCTTCAATAGCAATGATTTGCAGTCCAGTGTAAGGGTCCTTTACGTTGCTTAAGTGGTTAACAGAGAAATGTAGATAACCTTCAGAGGGAGACGATTGTACGCCTTCCACTCCTTCGTTACCACTATACTGCCTTTGGCGATCACTTTTTTTAATAACGGAACCGAGAGCGTGCCAACTTCGATCATTCACCTGTTTGAATAAGGCTTTCTTTCGGCTAGTATCGTACATCATGACCAGCCACCACCCATAAAACCCCTATTACCACCTGTCCCGTAAGACAGGCCGCTTTGGTTAGGCGGATTATTTGGGTGTCGTCTCCCGATTGTTACCCATAATTTGTATCTATTGCAAAATTTTATAAACTCTATACGGTATCTATTCAAAGTATACAAGACTTTATGATTTACCTTACGTGGAACGCATGCCTCTGTTTAGAGTCAAATAACTAAGCGCTTATGCAACGGCTACTAAGACTACAAAATATTCGGGAATGAGGAGACCTTTTAAAACCTAATTATATTTTTTCAAATATTAAATATAAAGGCGGTGTTATTGTCTATCAAAAGAGTAAAAGCAAGCATATTTGTGTTCATGTTTTTATAAAGTATATTTGAATTGTTAAGACCGTTGAAAGTCAATTGGAAAATGCGTGTTAATTTAGTGATCATTTTTAACCAAGTACGGTTTCTACGGGAGATTGGACAGAACTGTATTCGAAAGCAGATATCCTGCCAAGGCCCAAATATTATAGGATTATGCCGCGAGATATCATGTATTACAACCCCATCTAATTAATATTTCCTAATTAGAAACGAATTTCAAAATTTTGGCTATGTCATGAGGTCCGTCACTCAGTGTAGGTGTTGGCAGCAGTTGCCATCGTACAGGATCCAATATGGCTTAAGAGCACTTAACTCTGTGCACGCAGCCCGAAGCTCAGGCTCCTCAATTATTTCCATCATATAGCCACCCAATGTCTCACCATTTTCGTGCCTCCATAAAAGCCCTACGGCCCTGCACCTTGGCCGTAAATTTTCGTTGTCACCATGATCTGTTCCATCGTTTGCAAGTGGTGTTGTAAGCATTTCACTTTGACATTTAGGTCGTTGATATTTCTTAAGCATATCTAGGCCTCAGGCATAGTGTACGTGTGCTATGCCGCGATTCGGCGAACCTCGCAGTCTGCTGTGTGCTGGCCGCCCTCTTGCCCCTGGCTACCTGCTTGTAGATGCGCTTGCGTTCCCGCTGTGTATACTGGCTGCATGCATGCTTGTCCTGTGACTCGTGCCATCCTCCCTGCCTTTTGATCTGCTTTTGTTGTTTGTTATAGTTCTTGTCAAGTGTTTGTAGCAGACCGGGGTGTGTGATGGTACCCCTGGGTGCGGGTCCAGTCGTGCTAGTCACCTGCACCCTCTCCTGCCTCCGGCCTTCTTGGCTTTGTCATGACGTCGGGCCCAGTTGGTGCGGGAGGTGAGAGTGCGGTAGATGCTGCGTAAGTTCACTCTCACTATAAAGTAATTCCCGCCCAAGTCACCGTGCCTACTCTCACCCCACCAAAGAATATGTGGCGGACATCGCCGGACGCGAGGGTCCAAAAAGCTCATCAGAGACGCCACTGTCGAGATGTAAATGAAAAGTAAGGTCGTGCAGAAGGACGTTACTATTAATGTGGTAGTAATTCTAGGTGCTTTGTACGCACAGGTGACTGCGCCGACGAACTTCTCTTCAACTCTTATTCCTCAGTTTGGAATTTAAGCCCCCCTTCCCCCCTACAGTGCTATGTCACCGCCGTAACCACTGAGTGGCATGCAAAAAGATGTCTGAAACTTAAGTGAACCCTTAGCTTATGTAACTGCATTAGATCGCAAAGGCACTTGTGACCAATGCCTCTTGTTATGCAGGTCCCGTCCTTTGACAGGGTGTAGTCAACTTGTCTATGCTATTTATGAATGGATAGTTGTTGCCTCATGACACATCTACACTTGTCATTTTCCTAAACCCCTAAATTTTGGAGCCGAAGGAGGCGATTAAGTCTGCTGTAAGATCACATCATCTGCTGAACTAAGTATCGGGAGACGAGACAACTCTTGACATGTGAGACTATGAATGTGCGCGGTGTTGCTATAATAACCTAATAAAGTGTCAATTACTAATGGGGACTGTGCATAAAACCCGACTATTTAGTTTTTGCCAATGTCCTACATCAGCGATGGAATGTGTCCTTTTCTATATGGTTTTGAGCGGACATATGGCCTTACGATCTCACCGGAACTCTACCTAGGAGAGCCTTTTCTCTGTCCTAGTCAGCTGTGTCATATTCATGGTGAATGTATTTGCATCGAAGCAAATTTATAATCGCCTCGGTCAGGAAGAAAATCAATTACACATTGCAAAGAGTAAAAGTACTCATAAAATCTCACCACTGTTCACTTCATTCATCTGTGTCACCGCCGAAAGAAATATAAGGGCGTCGTTTACTTTCTCTAATCCTCTGGTATAGTGATTCTTGTAATACCACTTGTGCTACTAGTGCCTGGTCTCTTTGATGTATTCAAAGAGATTGAATTCATGGGGTTTGTTTGTTGTTAAACGTTTGAATTGTCCACACGCAAACATGTAACTAACAGTGAATTTGATCTTATTACATTAATGCATTATCTCGTTAACAAAATAGTACGTTTTGTCTGCGAATTACAGCGTTTATCTGCATATGGCAGTTGTGTTTTAGCTTTACTGACAAAGACTCCATGTCTAAACTATGACGTTATGGTGGAAACATGTGCTTACATTTAGATTTCTCAAGAGGCGTTTGGTTCTGAATTGCCATAAGTATGGTTTAATGTTTCGTGTATTCAAAAGTTGGGCACGTTTTGCGGAATAACGAGTGCTCAATATGAATTCAAATGCTATCCTTAAAATGATAAAGTAGGGACTTAAATTACATTTTGATAGTTTCTACATATATTGCCGTTGGAAAAGGTGTAAATCACGATAGCAAAAAAGTTTAATCATCTTGGATACTGACTTTTTACCAAGAATTGCTATGGAATTTTTATTAAAACAACGTTCATTACTGGGGAGAAAGGTTAGACATTTAAATCAACCACAGGACAATTTTAGGTTTATTGTGTCTCATTCATTTGGCCTCAGGAATCCTACTGAAATGTCAGAGAGGAATAAATTCAAAATATACAGCGGATCGGCCTTTGCCTACAAAAAGCCTGTTCTAACAAAAACGCTATTTTTGCACCGACAAATTCCGCCCAGGTAGATGCAGTCCTACTGTTCTCCATCACGAATGTCAGAATATTTGGGAAGACAAGTCGGGACAGGCGAACAGCTTGACGCATATTGGGGCTGTAGAGAACGTCCACAAAAGCGTAGGCGGTTGACGTGTTCAAGACAAATACGCACACGTCAGCGCCTTCATATGATGATAACTCAATACATATTCGATGTCCCTAAGTATCGAAAATGTGCAAATAAGCATCAAATAATTCACCGTAGACACTTCCAGTAAATGTATGTTTTACTTATCAACTATGGCTGGCAATGTTTTCTCACCTTGCGGGAAACCGAAACAAAACTCAGAGGGATAACTGATGCACCGGGAAGCCGGAAAACTCCAGCTTCAAGAAAACAGCTTTCAAAGTTGCATCTTTCGACGTGTACAGTACCCACAGCACTCAGTTTAAACTCGACTGACAATTGGGAATCTAAATGGAGGGATCGCTTAATTGGCCACAAATGGCTCAATTCACGATCCACGAAATGCAAAAGACGAAAGTGACCGTTAACGTTCGGATATTTGTTGGGTCCTACAGGAATAGATCACGGTTTCATATCTATTAATTTTAAAATAGCATCGTTTTTGTTATTTAAGTATATTTAACTTACCCATTATTCCAAAGCAACCGTATACTGCAGAAAGGTACAAAGAAAACGCACATATGTATCCAAACATTAAGGCGTGTTAGATGTAAAGTGCTGATCATTTTATGTACATCTTTTGAAGGACAGCAGTCAACCAAACGCAGACGTCAAATCAGTCAGAGCGTTTAATCATGGATCAAATTTAAAAACTCATTGGACAGGTTTGCACGTATTACCAAAATACGCGTCGCCTAAATGGATTATATCACATGCTTTAGGCAATAATGTGTGAACGTAAACCAGCCGCAACAAACAGCGTGTCTACTATGCTTATAATGCTTGTGTGTGCCACAAATATTTGTTGAAAATATGCTCTATTTGACCAGCTTGCGTTTATGCAGCGACAAGTTGTTACCACGAATATGATCGAACCTCTATTGGATCCTTCATAACCTGATTTGTAGTAGACTGATTGAATATCACGTCAAGGGTCCAAGTGTACTCTGTATATTATGATGAACATGTTTTGCTCAGAAGCATGGTTCAGTAGGAGCACGCATTGATCAGCAAAGACATTACATCGTATAGAAAGTAGTAGAAATGCGTCACAATAAAACAGCCGCGCAAATAATATTGACATAAAATAGGAAGCCTACTATGACTTTCGGCCGTGCAAAATGTTTATCTTTGCTAAATATGACTACGTAGACTATCAACAAGGACAGTACTCGTTGGCCCTTAATCGGCGCCTTTAGGGGTTTGGGCAGCTTTGCTTTTAAGACGAGACTGCGGAAACCTCAACAGG
>CACRXP010000502.1:68965-87034 GCA_902702965.1 Spirometra erinaceieuropaei
ACGCTCTTTGAGCTGTCAATGAGAACAGGAAGGCTGCCATCACAGTGGAAGACAGCTAACCTCGTTCCCTTACATAAAGGCGGTAGCAGGATGGCAGCAAGCTGTTTCAGGCCTATTAGCCTAACCTGCCTCTCGTGCAAAACGATGGAAGCTCTAGTAAAGAGTGCCATACAGCAATTTTGTGAAGAAAATAACCTCTTGCAGGATTTCCAGCATGGCTTCCGGAGAGGACGTTCTTGCCTCTCAAATCTGCTAGCTTGTCTGGAGATCTGGACCAGGGCCCTAGAAGAGGGTTTTGAAGTTGATGTCGTGTACATCGATTTTCACAAAGCCTTCGATACTGTCCCGCACCAGCGCCTTCTTCACAAATTGAGCGCCATCGGCATCCGGGGAGATCTTCTGAACTGGATAGGGGCGTTTCTGGTTGGTCGGAAACAACGTGTTTGCATCGGTGATGATATGTCAGAATGGGTGAGCGTGACCAGTGGTGTGCCTCAAGGCTCAGTTCTGGGACCATTGCTATTCCTCCTTTATGTTAATGACAGCCTTCAGGAACTCGATTGTGGCAAAATAATGTTTGCTGACCACGTTAAGCTCTGGCAAGTCATTAAGAGTCCTAACGACCAGAGATCCCTCCAAAACAATCTTCATCGACTGCAAACGTGGTCGGAGAAATGGCTTCTAGACTTCAATGTGCAGAAGTGTGCCGTCCTCCATCTGCGTCCAACTAACTCTCATTCAAATCAGAGCCTGAGGACATATCATCTGAAAGATATAAGACTCCCCGCAGAATCTTCACAGAAGGATCTCGGGGTTTGGATACAGAACAATTTGAAACCAACATTGCAGTGCCACAAGGTTGCAAAAAACGCAATGGGAGTGCTGCATGCAATCAAAAGGGCGTTCGTTACCTTTGACCAAGACCTTTTTGGGAGAGTTTACGGCACCTTCGTTCGGCCCCACTTAGAATATGGCATACAAGCATGGCGGCCATGGCTTGTAAAGGACAAAGCATGCCTCGAACGGGTGCAACGTAGGGCAACAAAGATGGTAAACGGTCTAAAAAACCAATCCTACACGGACAGACTGAATTGCCTTAATCTATTCCCTCTGTGTTACAGGCAGCAAAGAGGTGATCTAATCCTGGTTTACAAGATAATAAATGGCCTTGAGCATGGACTCAACTTTGAGGACATGTTTCAGTGGCACCTTACACCCAATCTTCGTGGCCACTCGATGAAGCTACGGACATCAATGTCCAGGCTGAACCTTCGTTCTGAATTTTTCACGCAAAGGGTAGTGGAGAAATGGAACGATCTCCCTCAGTCAGTCGTGGAGGCGACATCCCTGCAACTCTTCAAGAAACGCTTGGATGATTATTTGTGTCCCCTGTTTTCCCTCGACAGTCTGAATCTGAGCTAAACACCCCGGTTCCCCACATATTTTTTCTCTGTGACAATGCTACTCAAATGAATCAAATACTATGTATATAGCGAACATTTTCATTGTTACTGTACAGTTATTTCTAACGAGTTGACATGTTATCAATAGGGTTTTCAAAGGCTTTGCCTATCATCCTTATCAGATAAACTGAAAATTGTAAAATGCAGATACAGGCCTTGTGGTGTTTTCAAACACAAAGTCAAACCTGTTAGCGAACCACCTGTCTAAAGTGCGTAGAAAAATGCACAGGACGGTAAAAAGGAACGGCTTTAACAATCGGATTTACTTGCGTAAATAAACTTAGCGATAGCAATTTAAAAACTCCGCAGAGATAGGAAAACCAATCGCTAACACGTAAGATAATGTGTAACTTAAAAAAATAGTGTCCGTAACATAATATAATTTTTGCCCAAGGCAGGTCTCCTACTTTATGTGTTTTTTACTTTACAAAGTGCAATTTTGGGATTGTTAGTGCCGAAAATTTCTTCAGAAAGCTGTTTTGAAGTCAACAATAAGATGACTATCAAGTTTTTTATGACCGGAGTACGGGTGGCCTTGTCTCCAACAACTAAATCCGCTTAGACAAGTGTCCAACTCCCGGACTGTCAGTTGTCTTTGCGCTTGACTAATGCTTTTGAATAAACAAGCTTGTGTGATTTCATAAACCAACTTCAGGATTTCGTGGAATGACAGGACATCCGTCTTCCTTTGAATTGGAAGAGCCTAAGTAGCTCTGTTACATATGTGGTGGGCCGTGTTGCAGGTCTTTTCACTGGTGCATAACCAACTTCGCTCGATTACTTCTGGATGTTGTTGCCCCTTAAAGATAAGAATTTTAGAGCGGATTTTTCGAACTTGACTGTTTCCTTCATTTTGACAGCAAAGTATTGCTGTTCTTTTCAGTTAAAGGGGCTGCATAGCCACCGTTAATCAGAGTTGCTTTAGAACAAGCAAATTCTTTGCCCAGTGCCTCAAGAGAAAGAGTTTTGGTTGTTTCTGCAGAATGTTGTACAAAGCTTTTGTTCTGCTGACACAAAACTCATAAAATGCGGTTAACGGCCCTGCTCATATTTTCAGGAGGAAATAATCTTCCGATTTTTCAGGGGTCAAATCACCTAAACACAGACTTTTCTAGTGGTTTATGTAAGGGACGTAGTAAATTCGATTACGGTTAGGTTATGGGCTTCTCCCCCGTAGGACACAGGAATCTGAGGGAATATCTCCCTAACGCAAGTGTCCTTGAGCTAGATTACAGGACGTTTGCCTACCCCCTTGTTCTAAACTCAAAACTAACCATAACGCAAATAATAACCGCAACCTTAATATTAACTGGAACGCAACACTGAGCACTAACCTTGCCCTTACCTTAGTCCTGATTTCCCTGAAATTCAGCATAAAGCCTCACATTATGCTGGCTCCTATTTCCATGTCCAGTCTGGAGGGGAACATATACACTCGATATGGCATTTGACATAGATGCTAAAATGCAGTTCCTGTTCTATTAAATAAATTAAGTAGCAAACTATTTCCCGAGAATGCATGCATTTGTGCATTGCTTGACGTGTACGGTGCAGGTAAATGCTCTTACTGTTGTCGCGACGTCTGAAGGTGTAGGGCACTATTCTGTTATGGGTTATACGTCAATGCAAACCATTAGATATTTTCTGTGTTTACAGCTTAACGCATGTGGTTCATACTAAGCGCTCGTACTCGATCTCTTTCCTGAACTCGGTTGCTTTTCTTGACAATGCGCTGCATCGTGAAATAACCGAGGACACTGGTAGCATCGCCATGTATAACATGGACACACAGTGCCATTCCCCACAATACCACTGCGTTGTTTGGAAGGGGCGTAACATGCGCCTCAACTTTGAATGTTGCTTATTACTGCCTTCTGATTCTTACGATTGCCTTTTTCAAGATAACTTAAATTTTTAAGGAAATATCACATTCAAATTTTTGCTGGTTGGTACGCATACGCGCTTATTTGGTATAACTTTACCTTTGTTGACCACCTTGACGGCTCTCATGTGTTCCGCTGTTCAGCATCACTACTTCTTGCCATTGGGTCGACGCTCTCACTTCTTCTGGCGTTCGCCAACGTAATTCCTCTATGGATTCCTACTGGTTACTTCGTTGCCTTGATAACTGAACTTGGCGTCTTATTGTAAGGGCACTATATTTAGTTTTCTTAAGTTTTTGGTGTTAAATTTCGCTAGTATTTTCGTTTTTTGGTCTGTCTGGTCCCGATGTTGCTACATTTATGCGAACAAAGCTGCAATGTGGGTCCGCTGAGCGCCGAGACGCTGATAAATCAGGTCTCCTGTAAACAATATTCTTGACACCTGGACTAGCTCTTGTTATGCTTCCAGGGGTGGGTGAGAGAGAGAGAAGGAGGGCGGGTTCCGGCAAGAGTCTTTATATTCAGCCACCTTGAATAACATGATTCACAGGTGCGCCGAAAGGCACGTTATTTAATGAATCGGTCGCAGTTATAGGCCATTCCGGTTTATAGCGCACTAGTCGTTAATTGGCCGTTTCTTGCGCGAGGGTCCCCTTGAATGTCGACTGACCATTGATGAGGCCGCATGCATAAGCAAAGTCAATACGTGTGCTCGAAGGTGCAATACATGCAAAGTGTCTGCCGGACTTCACGTGTGCATTTCGCAACTGGTTTTATTTGCTGGTGTGGCGGTCAAGGATGTGAGATCAACTTAAACCATGCACAATAAGTTCGTTTCGTCTAATGTCAGAAGTCAGGGAGCTGTGAGGACTAGTTTATTCTGTACACAGGGCAGGTTGCCGTAAGTTGGCTGTTTGCTTGCGACAGAGATAAGCGTCCGGTCACGGAGAGTCAGTCGCGGTGTTTACTTTACGCGGGGGTGGGGGTGACTGGCTGAGTGCTGGTCATGAGACTGGACGGATCAGGGGAGGATTAGGGGGACGCATAATCACAGGGGCTCATGGGTATCAAGCCAGGTCGTCTGACGCGCGTGAGGTGATAATAGTTTGTCAGGGCAGCCGGGAGTCACTGCAGTTGGACAGGGGGGGCCCCAGTTCTAGCCGGCGTGAGTGGTCGTGTGTCAGCGGCCTGTCAGCGATTGTCGCGGCCATCAACCGACAAAACGGAGCCGGAGAAAAGAGGGTCTGGTGCGGCTGCTACACTGGCACGTGATTGGTCTCGTCTATCTTTCACTTAATTCATAATTCCATTCCGTTTACCGTCTCTGTAACACCTTCCACTTCAGAAAATCGATTCTCGCACAATTTTACTCGTGTCCGAAATAAGTTCTTTATGCGTTTTTGTTGTTCACTAGGGCAGGCGATGTAGACTGAATTACTACCCTGGAGTCGAGACCTCGAAGATACCACATAAGTGTTACTTGGTCATCTGTGGTGAACCCGTGCCTGCGCTGATTTGCATGTCTTTTGTTTTTCCCAGTTATTGTTTCCATCTTACAAAAAACGTATATAGACTTCCTCTACCCATGGTTGATCTCTGGATTTGTAATTACGGATAAGCATCTACCGGCCTTCCCGAAAGTGGGGGTGCGACAATTGGACGATTCGGATCTCTGGTTTCAGAAACTGATATTGCCTATTGGATTGCCTAACCCAAAACTGTTCTGCCAGTGTTTGCCACTAAGACCCATCTTTCGGGGTTGTTTTTTAGACATGAAGCAAAGTGTTGAGTAGTGCATTTTAGAGTCTGAATTCCATATGTTTGTGATTTCTCTCTTGAAAATATCAACAGGACGTTCTGCCCAGTCGTTAGCCAGAAGCTTAAATGGTGATGTCGTCATATGCCTAATTATATGGAGTATACGCTTGGCCGTTTTTATGCTTCGGAGATCCCGTTGCACATTTCCCTGAGAAGAGGTCGTATGCTGTACATGGACACATCTATTCTTTCGCCCTAATTGTCAACCTTGTTTTGCTGAACTTTAGAAGACTAGACTGGATTATTATATTAGGCCGATTACGAAGGTATACTTCTAAAAACCAAGGCCAATCTCGCTTTTTCAAAGATATTTTGTTCTCGACGCTCAGTAATAATAAATGCACTCCAACGTTCTAACTGAGCCTAAATTTCTTCTGAAATTTGCCTCGATAAAAGCCAAAAGTCCACCCAGACATCCAAACTGCCCTGTTTGCTCCAGACCGGCAAGTGAGGTTAGCATATTTTAATTTCTAAAATTTGGACAAATGTCTCGAGATAAGTAATCATAGCAACATACACATTGTACACTGCAGTCAAAATGCTGAACAAGGCGATCAAGAAATCATGAGATTCCAAACGCTACAGTAGATAAAGATTGGTCCCCTTGTCTATTTGGAGACACTTTGGAGATCTGGTAAGTAGGCTAAAATATGGTGGGGTTTTCGTCGCAAAAACTTAGAATCCCAAAATGCAGAGGCGCGAAAGTCCAAAAGGGAAATTGCATATGGACGGGAAGTATGGCAACGGGAAATGTTATTTTTGGAAGTTTATTTCGACGGTGACTAGTAAGTTTGTTTGACAATTTCCGTGCCTGGACGCGCAAGCTGGTCATGGCTTGGGCAAACGGGACAAACATTTTTGGAATATGTATTTTTTGACATATAAAGGCCTTCAAATTTTTGGCTAAAGCTGTATGCTCTAAATAATATAATGGATACCCCAGTTACTTCCACGAACATGTGTCGATTAGTCCTCGATGAAGATGTAAGTAGGGTGCTCGCTGGACGTTTTCGAGTCAGAACGCTGGATTATTTCACGTATATGCCTGGCATTCATCTAAATGGGCTTCGGGAAATAAGTAACTTAGCCCATCACTCGATTTTAAGTAATGTCTACTTTGAATTTTGCCTACATTATTAATCTTGGAACGTTGTGAAGTATATTTTCAAAGGCTGAGGACCTATGCTGTAGTCCGCAGTCAATTTCGAGTCTTCTGAGGGGTTTTCATAAATCAAACTCATAACTACACATGAGGTTGGACGTCGTGGTAATGCGTTAGTACTGACCGAAGGGCCAAAATAGCCGTCCACCAGTGTCATACGCGATTTTATCTCTACACATACAATTATAAAAATTCATAGGTTGGATCTCGGTATAGTACACCAGCGAATCAATGTGTAGCTCAGATGCCGCAGAGCATAGTAACGGTAAGGACATCTTAGCCAAAAAAGCGCACAACGGAATTCAGTACATATTTGGAAAATTCATTAAATAAGTCCATTATATTACGTTAGCAGTCCTTATTTTCACACATGTGACACCCTAGATCAAGGAGCTCAGACTTTAATATCAAATATTTTACAGCGCTCCCAAACGTACGTGCATGTGAATGCGCTTGCGAATGAAGTTAATGGCCCGCAAGACATCTAAAACGCACGGGCTTTCCTCGCTAACTTTTGGCATTTTTGATTCTCATTTTGTTCGTTCAATTGCGCATGACGAAACTGACGAAGGTCCCGCTGATGCAAGCGTGAACATCACGAGTCCATCAGTGGATTTAGATTACCTTCCCAGGCAGCAGCAACTACGTCAGAAAATAATAAATACTATTCCAAACGCGGGTAAAGAAACACAGCAGCTCGCAAAGCGCGATCGCTGGATGGGAACCAGTCACAAGCTCAAGTGAGACGAGGTCGGAATACGGGCGAAGGATGAAGAACGCCGAAACTACGATCTGCCTATATCTTGCGAATTCGACACACGGTCTGCATAAAACGCAATGCCCTGGTCACGTACTATTCAGTGCAGTGAATTTGCCAGAAAGCGAGTGCTGTTCGCCATTGTGTGTACTTAATTGTTCTGTGATATCGATTACTGCTTTCTCAGAATTTTAAGCCATAATGGGCTCGTTAGTTATCTGCAGAGCTTGTCTCCTACGGAGAACTGTTATAACTCGCCAGAGCAAGCATTGCCTATCGACTTCAGGCAAAAATTCGGCGCCGTTTGATGCAACCCAAAGACACGCTGCCATCAACTGAAACCCCAGCAGTTTTCTACCAAATACGTTGTAACAATGGAGGCTGCAACTACGTTAGGCAAACAGGACGAAAATCGCAGACTCGCATACATGAGCCAAAAACTGGCCACTTGAAGACTAGATGCAAGATCCGACAAGGAGTTGTTCCACAATTGAGTGGAAAGTGGAAATTTCGATAAATTTGGACAATAACTGGATTATGGTAAAAATTACTTAAATTCGGCAGTTTTACTAACTTAACTGGGAATTCATAATAAACACTGGATGGTTTGGCAAGAGTAAACTAAAGCCTGGTTGGGTTTGAGATAACCCATAATCTAAATGTTTTGGTAGTATGACGCTATTTTGACATGGAAAAACAGGTCGTAAAGTAAGGAATACGAAGAGTTCGCATAATAGTGCAATGCTTTATTGCATATCTAAAGCCATTTAGAGAACGCAGCGAATTGGTTTATGCATATAGAACGCCTGCTTCTGTAAAATCTCCATCTTTGCCCTGACGATTTCTTTCCAAGGGGAGGATGTTGACGCCATGTTGATCGTGCATTTCAGAAGGCTCGGAAAGGTCATTCGGGACAGACGAGAGAAAACCAAAAGATCAGCTAAATGCATGGAGGATGGGAAATAGCAGTTCCATCATAGTAGGAAAAGGTTGAATGTTATGAGCTTTGAAGTGTCATGAGTGTTTGAGATAGACATTTGGACTTGATTATAGTACTGTGCTGTAGATCGCATTAGCGACTGCGTGCTTTGTTTGATTTCCAGTCTGTATTTTTGCATGTGCTCAGCATCACTGATCAGATGACTGAGAAAATAAAATTACTGCGAAAACGCATATTTTCCTTGTACAGGAGAGTACGCGGGCTTCCGTGTTGCTAGCCTTTGGTGTACGCCGACTGCGATGGGGCTCAGTCCGAAAGTAGAGAAACGGCAAGCAATATTTCGTGCAGGATGGCCTTGGATAGCCACAGAGATGAGTTCAACCAAAGGGGTGTTAAGCAGGTGTCCGTCTGTTCGGCAGTGAATATCAATACGCGGCCGCCCTTCATGATAGGCGTCCGCCAATAGAGAGGACAAGATAAAATAGGCTAGAGGGAAGTATGCACACACACTACCGATAGCCCCGGAAGCTCCTTAAATTGTAAAAGTTTTAGTTACGCGCGCCGTCATCCGTTGTGTAGCTGCCGTGTGACATGTGCGAAATTCTCTAACATAGAATGCGTAACAATTCACGAGCACATGGTCGGTGGTCGTAAAGTCGCAGTTCCGCATAAAGAGGACCACAATGCTTTTGGCCATGCACACCATTATCTGTTGCCAACACCGTTTAAATTCATTACCTGCGCAAACTTATATTACATCAGGAATAATTGCGTTAATTAATTTTCATTATACAAGGGGCAAATTCCGCCGAATGCAATACTCTGCAATCAAAGAGTTTATCGACGGCCTGATCGTACGAAAAGGGTATCAGTTTTATTTGAAGGCCGATCTGCACTGTTTGACTAATAACTGGGGAGCGGGAGTGTTACATTCTAATGTGGGGACCAAAAGTCGAACCACAGTCTTTACTGCCATGAACGTTTTATCAAAATCATCCGAGATGGCCAGTTCTAAGTTGTGTGTTCGCCAAATCACTCACAGTCATGAGACAACAGTGGTTATAACAGTATCACATAAGAGAACAAGGTAGTTAAATAGAGAGGTTTGTGGCAACTACCGAACAGTTTTATGGATAAACTACTTTAGTCCGCTCCAAAGAGTCCGATTATCTGCCCATCACTGATAGAGTTTACAAACCAGTTAGAGGGGCCACGTTATTTCACAGGATGCCAAAGGCTTCCGGTCAAGGTAAACATGTGTCGCTCATCAACGCCCGCATAAAGTTGGGGTCACCTTGAAAGCAGGACAAACTAGAATACAGAAGATAACACGATAACTAAGAAAATAAACTTGTGTTGTCTAAATGAAGAGTAATTGCATAATATCTAATGGGCAGGCGCACGATAAATGTGAAAAGTTACCAATTCATCATAATAAACAATAATTTATACATGATCATAAAGCTGCCACTTAATCCGAAGATGGCCATTACACAAACAATGATATTGGCTGCATTGTAGACATAGTCTTTATTCCCCGGATAAAAAACAGCCGGCGCAGCCTAGGCGCTGCGCAAATATAAATCGGATGTTAATTGAATATGCGTAAAGACCAAGGCAGGCACAAGAACGCCAGTCTAAGTAATGAAGGATGTACGTAAAAATAATAAAATGCAAACAGGTCAAATATGCATGACATGCGCGTAAAATATGATATAAATGAGATCAACATGAATAATTTGCAAAATATTTTTTGAATTACCATATTGCGGAGAATTCTAAACCAGCCCGTATTAAACGCTCACGATACTGCATGCTCGAAGGCGTATAGTTATCCAGCCAACGTTATAATATAAACTAAGACAGGTTTGCGTTGTTTTACTAGCTTAATTAAACGGTGAATTGCAAACCGGTGCGTCCAACATTTGACTACTTCCAAAGCCGTTGTCCAGCGAGAGCACTTCCATCGAATTTAATTTTATCCATTTTTTGAAGATTTACAAATTTGCATGTTAAAGGTGATGACATCTTTTCCCAGCAATGCTCCGTTGCAAATCGTATGCTTGTATAGTGCACTGGTTAATAACGGCCGAATTTTATTTAGGGAGTTCTGCCTGCCATTTAATAGGTGGGTAAACGAACACCTCTTAGACTGACTGACAGTAGATGAATTCGCGACAAACATCGACAAAGAATTTCGCTGAAAAGTGGCGCATTGCAAAAAGGAAGGGGGTTGGTGCAGTAAGGTCCCTTTTTAAATCGTAAAGTGTGTCGTCTGAGATTGATCTTCGGTGCCATTTCATGATCAAGTGCCCATAATAATCGAAATGTGACTATAAGGTTACTTCTTATTTGTCCACGATAAAGGGATGGAGGTTCAAGGCGGTTACGTTCTGTTCGTACGCTTAATTTTGAATGTGGGAACTACCTTTATAGCACGTCTTCGTGCAGCTTCCAAAGCCGCTCCCGCAAAACCTACACCGCATATTCAAAGTGAGGCCGCACAAATGCCCCATATAACTTACCAGAATTCGGGTTTACAAACGTTCTGCACATCGCCATCTTAATTTGAGCGGCTCCTGCTGCGAATTTTAAATACAGCGTTTCTGCTATTTTGACGTCTTTTGTACATGAATGATTTGACGAAATCTGCATTGCTACACCATTAATCGTCTATCCGCAGACAAGTCACATTACTGTACATTGGCAGGGCGATAAAAATATAATTCTTAGACGCCTTCAAATCAACTGCCGGCCTGTTGTCTGAATCAGGCGTTGATCAACTTGAACAATCCTTTTTACATTCTGGCAACGTTAATTGCAAAATAAAGCTCCATTTTCTCGCATGTTTGAAATACCTTCGCATTTCGCATGGAACGTTTATTCGACCTGCGAAAGTCTACAAACATCCACAGGCTCTGTTGCACACAAGTAGTTTCTACCTGTCATGCTGTTTCCAACGTGTTCTGATTCCGACTCGGTATTTCGACTGACGGAATAAAATAATAAAAGAGATCTGCCCTCAACTTTCCCCTCAACCATGAATTGTAGATTGATGTGTTCTAATTCAATCATTTCTAAAAGCGACTAATTACTTTCCTGTGAATGCAGCGCTTAGTTTAAAAATTGTAAAAGTCTGATTTGCAACTCTGAGTGATTTCAAGTCCTAAAGTGAAGCGATGACTCTCATATATTTCGTGACTTAGGTCACAAATCGTATCAGCTGTCACAGTCTGATTATTATGTGGCCTGTATATAAATCTCTTTTATGAAATTACACGCTTACGAATGCCGTTAGGGATAGTAAATTTTAGTCGGAAGGCGAATTGTTATTCGATTAAGGCGTTTAAAGTTTTACCCCTTCTCCACGTAGAATACAGTACCTTTAAATTCTATAGCTGACGATTGTATGATATAAAGGGACAATAATTGTTCAGGCAGGAAACGGCTCATAGGACAGATGGCGTCTTTAACGTCATCTTTAGAACAACTTAACCTACCATGAACGACATCCGGAAAAAAATATGTTCCGATTCTCAAGCACTTTTTAAAATCGATAGGATCGACAGTAAAAAGAAACCAAGTGCACTGCGCTGTCTTCTGAAAGCAGACTGTTTGAGTTTCAGGAAAGTTGGACGACAGGATACTAACTACTTCTAGCAGATACCGTTTTAAATATAACTCATAACATGACCATGCAAAACGTTACGTAGCATAACGTGTAGCTAAAATTTCAATACAGCTTCCCATTTCTCACTTGTATGCCTAGACGCTTGGATGTTCACGGAGGTTAAAGTGTAAAATCAACTGAATGGAATTGCGGAGCCCGATCTTCTTTCTCAAATTAATTTGGTCAGCATGAACCCTGGCTTACAGGTGAGACAACCAGCTCATCAGTCCACGGAAGATTAGTCATATTGAAGCATGTCGGCCAGAAAGTAATCCTGACTAATGGCGCATTGAAACTGGGCTTGATTGCGTTACTAGAAATTCCCACTCATTGATTTCGAGATGTCTTTCCGCTCCTCGAGTGGAATCTTGGCTCCACAGTCCGAGGTTACAACGTAAGGACTATTGAAGATTAAACAAGTCAAAACAAGTCTCACATAATTAAAAAGATATACTAAACAGTGACACATTGTGTTCATTAAAGTATATTTGCGTTCAGAATGATAATGGTGCTTCTTAATCAGACTGCTTAATATTTTCTACCTTTATGCTGGAAACGCGACTTATAATGCTTCGAACACAGGGAGGCACAAACAGACTGTAAATTATCTAAATACCTGTTTAGTAAATGGCGTTTCACCTTTCGACAGCGTATGTCGACCATCCTTTTGTACAGACTCTGACATACCTATCAATCTCAATGCGCTGACTTTTGCCTTTCGCATTAATAAGCAGACAAGTATGTAAATACGGAAGACTCCTGTGTATTTTTTGTTACTTTTAAGTGTTCGGAATGTGCGTCCAAAATCCGTTATTATTTATGGGTTGAACTTTCACCGCTGAAAATGTACCTGATTTCATCACATGCTTTTAACATAACGACAAAAATACTCAAGTCATTAGTAGCTCACAAGAATGCTCTACGCACAGTCGTTTAAACTTGGAATTTTGCTGTTTTACTAAGGCTTTGGGAAGGCAATTATTGCCGTGGTTAATGCGGCATGCTCAGTTCGGCAACATGTGCGTACACTTCTTTCCGGTTGTCCTACTTCCCGAGTATCAAATACACCATGATTAACGCAAAATAGGAGACAAATTTATGCAACTCTATATCCTTCTCCTGCTGTTGATCAACACTATCTGTGTCTGTCTTTAAATGCATCCAGTGTATTATGGACGATTCTGACATCCATCAACAAAAACGTTCTAGATCACATTGCACCCAAACATACATCGGTAAATTCTCACCTCATTCATTTATACTTTTACATAATTGCACCAAGTCACTCATCTACCAAACTTACTTGTTGAAAAAGTATATGAAATGTCTACTCACGCAAACAAGTAAATGGCACCGCACCTGGTCTTATAAAAATAATAGTTTACTTCGCTTGTAACTTATACTCTTTTTCTGCATATGGCTGCGGCGTGTTAGCTGTAATGGCAGAGAAAGTTTGTTTAAATCTTGGTTGGATGCATTTTCCCTATGCATTGTGGCCTATCAAGACTGAGTTGTGCTGGCTAAACCATGATAAGGATTTTGCAGTTTTGCGAGTCAGCATTGAACTATGTTCTGCATAGAAACCAATGCTATTTATATATTTGACTGTCCAAAATAATGCTCATATTGTTGGTTACAAAGGTGTGAATCACGACAACGACATAAGTCAGAAACTCAGGAAAAATACCCTCTGTTGAGAAAGGAATTGTATATTTGTTTAACCCCTCATTATAACTGAGAAAGATTTCGAATTTGAATAAACAATACATCAATTTTCAGTTTATTGTGATTTATTCATTAGGCCCCAGGAATCCTACCGAATTCCGGCGAAGCAACAGAATCAAAATACACAGCGGATCGGCATGCGTCCATAAAATGTTTGTTCTAGTAAAGGCTCTATCTGTGCACGGACGAATTTTGCCCAGTCAGATGAGCTTGCAATTCCGGCAATCGCAAATTTCAGAATATTCGGAAAGATCAGTCGGGATAGTTGAACAGCTTGCAGTCCATTCGGGCTGTAGACATGTTCGACAGAGGCGTAGGCGGTGGACGTGTTCAAAACGAATTCGCACACGTCAGCGACCTCGAATGCTGGAGTGTCGCGGTATAGTTGAAGTGTCTAATTGTTTAAATTGTGCGAATAATCATTACCTGGTCTATTACAGATACTCAACGTAAATAAAGTTCTGAAATACAAGATATGTTTGAGCAAAGTTCGCTGACCTTTCGGGAAACAGAAATAAAACTCGGAGGTATGATTAATTCACAAGAAATCCGGCAAAATCCGGCTTCATGAAAATAGCGTTCGAGAGTGCATTTCTCACTGTCTACAGAGCCCATATCACTCAGTTTAAACTCGACGAACAATTGGGAACTTAAATACAGATTTCGGTTGATTGGCCACATATGGCTTAATTCTTGATTCACAAAATCCAAAGTCCGGAATTGTCCATTAACGCGGGGGCATTTGTTGGGTCCTACAAGCAAAGACCATGGTTTCATAATTACCCTTTTTCAAAAAAGCATCATTTTTTTAATGAAAACATTCTTGACTTACTCAACCTTTCAAGACAGCTGTAAACTACAGACAAGTACAAAATCAGCACACATTTGAACTCAGACATTAAGGCGTATCAGGGATCGCCTAGGCGCTCACCGTTTTATATACGTTCTATATACGTGTATAGCAGTCAGCCAACCACAGAGGTCGAAACAATCAGAACATTTATTATACATGCTTACAGGTATTAATGAAATACTGTCCGCATAAAAACACGATACCACGTTCATAAAGCAATCATATGTGAACATAAATGATCTGGACCATGGAGTGTGAACGGCACGCATATACTGTTTTGTGCACTGTACATATCCGTTAAAAATATGTTCTAGCTAATTGACCATGTTGAATTTAAGCAAAACACGTTGTTTCGAAGAAGATGTTCGAAACTTTGACTGATCCGGCGTATTCTGTTTTAGATTGGACGGTTTTATTATTAAGTTATAACTCCAAGCTGGCGCCATGTACTATAATGCACATGTTTTGTTTAGAAGACAACGTGGATGCAGGAGCGTGGTTCAGCATGTAGCATGCATAGATCCCCAGAGACATTAAACGACACAAAAAGTAGCATCCAGACGTTATGAAAAAAGAGTTATAAAAAGACTGTTGGTAGAAAATATGAGGCATCCTGTGGTTGGCGGCTAGGCATATCTTTCGGCTATGCTTACCACGACCACAAAAATTGCATTAGATAGGATAAAACTCGTCAGCGTTTACATTTGCCTTAAGGATTTGGGATAGCTTTGTCATCCGGAAGTGACCGCGAAAACCTCAACCTACTGTTTCGTTAGGAAATGCGATCGAAGAATATTTTCCGCACTTTCGCACGTCCGTACAATAAAGAATAAATCCCTACCAATAACCACTCTAACGCCCCCAATTAGTACACAATAAATATTCGGTAGCTAACAGAAGGTTAAACATTTCCGTCCTATTTTTTCCGCATCGCCTGTTAAAAAGTTCTCTTTTATGTAAATAACTAACGTAAGCCTAACGATTTTTTGGAGAGCAGGGCAAAACAGCATAAACTTGTTTATCCAAATTGACGCACTTTAAAAGAATTGCTTGCATGATAGTAGATTTCTTTTAAATTGCTTGTATTTTTCTGCTTACACGTATGTCATTTTAATGTTTCTGCAATGTTTTTGAGGCTTCGTTGATCCATGGCTCTTGCGTATGGTGTTAGGCGTTTTGTAATATGACTAAATCCTTATGTTGCTTAAGACCTGCTGTTCCTTCTAGCTGACTAAAACGCGGTGTTTTCCGTTTACCTCTTACTTGGAATTTACGTGGACGGATGTTATATGCCCACACTGGCCCAAGGTCATAAAGTGTTTTTGCTGTGCACACTCCCTTTGGAGTTTTGCGAAATGCCGTTCTACCACTCGCCCGTTTCTAGACTTGAAATTAGGCCGCCCGAACTTTAGGATAGTGACAGGGTCAAGGCAGAAACAACGCTGCCTCAACACATCAGGAGCGGTCACGATCGGTCTTTGGTCTTTTCTCGCCGAGACTGTCAGACAAGTATCATTTTAGATCTTTACTCTGCTCAGATACTAATGTGCAAGCTTGGAGCACGTTCACCAGGCAAACATTCTCATGATCGAATTAAATAGTCCGACGAGTAGCTGAACCTTAATTTAACCTCCACAATGCGATAACCATCGAATACTCATAAGCTGCTAACACACATTTGGTAATATCGACATATTGTATGATTCTGTATACGGTAAACACAGGCTCTGGCTAAAAACCCAAAAAGGTCTCGCCATTGTTAGCCGCTACAATTGGATCCTTTAAGGATTTCAACCCATCGATGTGTCGCCAGCGGTCAATGTGCTGTCTGGTTGATACTCTAGTTTTAATAGTTCACTTCGTTTGCAGTTTTTCTGCAAATGGCTGCGGCGCGTTAGCTTTAATGACAGAGAACGTTTGTTTAAACGTTGGTTGTATACGTTTGCCTTTTGCATTGTGGTCTCTCAAGAAGCGTTTTGTGCTGGCTTAAACATGATGAATATTGTGCAGCTTTGTGAGTCAGCTTTGTGTTTTGCAGAGAAACGGATGCTATTTTTAAATTTGCGTGTCCAAAATAATGCTTATTTTGACGTTTACGAAAGCATGAATCATGATAACGGCATAAGTGAGAAAGTCTTGGAAAATACCCTCCGTTTTAAAACTAAATTTTGTCTTTGTTAAACATCTCAAAATAAATGAGGAAGATTTGGAATTTAAATAAACAATATGGGAATTTTCAGTTTATTGCGAGTCATCCATTAAGCCTCAGGGATCCTACCGAAGTCCGACCAAGCAGTGAAATCAAAAGACACATCGAATTGGTATGCGCCCATAAAATGTTTGTTCTAGTAAAGGCTCTATCTGTGCACGGACGAATTTTGCCCAGCCAGCTGAGCTTTCAATTCCGGCAATCGCAAAAATCAGAATATTTGGAAAGATCAGTCGGGACAAGCGAACAGCATGCAGTCCATTCGGGCTGTAGACATGTTCGACAGAGGCGTAGGTGATTGACGTGTTCAAAACGAATTCACACACGTCAGCGACCTCAGAAACTGGTGCCTCAAGGTATATTTGCGGTCTCTAATTGTAGAAATTGCCCGAATAATCGTTAGCTAATCTATTGGGAAAAAGCCGAAGTAAATAAAGTTTTTAGTTACAAAATATGTTTGGGCAAAGTTGGCTCACCTTTAAAGCAACAGAAATAAAACTCGGAGGGATAATTAGTGCACAAGAAATTCGGCAAAATTCGGCTTCATGAAAATAGCGTTCGAGAGTGCATTCTCCACTGTATACCGAGCCCATATCATTCACTTTAAACTCGACCGACAATTCGAAATTTAAATACAGAGTTCGCTTGATTTGCCATATATGGCTTAATTCTTGATTCACAAAATCCAAAGTCCGGAAATGTCCATTAATCCGGGGGCATTTGTTGGGTCCTACAAGCAAAGACCATGGTTTCGTAATTGACATTTTTAAAATAGCATCATTTTTGTAACGGGAACATGCGTAACTTACTCAACATTTAAAGACAGTTGTAGACTACAGAAAAGTACATAGCAAGCACACATTTGAGCTCGGACATTAAGGCGTATTAGAGATTGCTTGGGTGTTCATCATCCTATATACGTTTTTGGAGGAAAACAGTCAGCCAGTCCCAGAGGTCGAAACAGTCAGAACATTGATTATGACCGAAAACCAAACAGTCAACAAGCATGCTTACAAACATTTACAAAATACCTAGCTCAACGATACTACTTGCATTAAACAATCATATGTGATTTTAAACTATCTGGACCACGGAATGTGACCGCCACGCATATAATGTTTTCGTGCATTGTGCATATCCGTTGAAAATATGTTCTTAGTAATTGACCATGTTGGGTTTAAGCAGAACACGTTGTTGCCAAAAAGATAATCAAATCTTTAACTGATCCTGCGTAGTTTGTTTTAGATTAGCCAGTCTGAATACAAGGCCATCACTCCTAACGAACGTCGTGTGCTATAATGCACATGTTTTGTTCAAAAGACAACCTAGGTACAGGAGCGCGGTTCGGCATGTAGCACGCACGGATCACCAGATACATGAAATCACACGGGAAGTAGCATGTAGGCGTTATGAAAAACCAGTTGTGAAAATAATGTTGGCATTCTGTGGTCGTCGATTACGCATATCTTTCGGCTATGCTGATTATGTCTACATGAACTTCATTCGATAGGACGAAACTCGCCAGCGTCTACCGTTGCATTTAGGAGTTGGGAGAGCTTTGTTTTTTAGAAGAGACTGCGAAAACCCCA
>CACRXP010000502.1:88198-99618 GCA_902702965.1 Spirometra erinaceieuropaei
TTGAACTCAGACATTAAGGCGTATCAGGGATCGCCTAGGCGCTCACCGTTTTATATACGTTCTATGTACGTGTATAGCAGTCAGCCAACCACAGAGGTCGAAACAATCAGAACATTTATTATACATGCTTACAGGTATTAATGAAATAATGTCTGCATAAAAACACGATACCACGTTCATAAAGCAATCATATGTGAACATAAATGATCTGGACCATGGAGTGTGAACGGCACGCATATACTGTTTTGTGCACTGTACATATCCGTTAAAAATATGTTCTAACTAATTGACCATGTTGAATTTAAGCAAAACACGTTGTTTCGAAGAAGATGTTCGAAACTTTGACTGATCCGGCGTATTCTGTTTTAGATTGGACGGTTTTATTATTAAGTTATAACTCCAAGCTGGCGCCATGTACTATAATGCACATGTTTTGTTTAGAAGACAACGTGGATGCAGGAGCGTGGTTCAGCATGTAGCATGCATAGATCCCCAGAGACATTAAACGACACAAAAAGTAGCATCCAGACGTTATGAAAAAAGAGTTATAAAAAGACTGTTGGTAGAAAATATGAGGCATCCTGTGGTTGGCGGCTAGGCATATCTTTCGGCTATGCTTACCACGACCACAAAAATTGCATTAGATAGGATAAAACTCGTCAGCGTTTACATTTGCCTTAAGGATTTGGGATAGCTTTGTCATCCGGAAGAGACCGCGAAAACCTCAACCTACTGTTTCGTTAGAAAATGCGATCGAAGAATATTTTCCGCACTTTCGCACGTCCGTACAATAAAGAATAAATCCCTACCAATAACCACTCTAACGCCCCCAATTAGTACACAATAAATATTCGATACCTAACAAAAGGTTAAAAATTCCTGCCCTACTTTTTCAGCAGCACCTTTAGGAAATTTCTGTGTTATGTAACTAACTAACGTAAGCCTAACGGCCTTTGAGAGAGTCTGGGGCAAAACAACATAAACTTGTTTATCCAAATTAAGATGCATTTTATAAGGATCTTATGCATGCTAGTAGATCTCTTTTAAATTGCTTGCACTTTGCTGCTTACATGTTTGTCATTTTAATGTTTCTGCAATGTTTTTGAGGCCTCATAGATCCATGAATCATGCGTATGGTGTTACGGCGTTCTGTAATAAGAATAAATAATGATGTTGCTTAAGATCGGCTGCTCTATCCCACTGACTTACACTCGGTGTTTTCCGTTTAACTCTAACTCGGGATTTCTGTGGACGGATGTTATATGCTCACACAAACCCAAGGTCATAAAGTATTTTTGCCGTGCCTACGCGCTTTTTTGTTTTTCGAAGTGCCGTTATGCCACTCGCCAGTTTCTAGACTTGGGATTAGGCCGCCCGAACTTCGGATAATGAGTGGGTCATGGCAGACACAACGCTGCCTCAACACATCAGCAGCGGTCATGATCGGTCTTTGGTCTTTTCTCGCCGAGACTGTCAGACAAGTGTCATTTCAGATGTTTAATCTCCTCAGACAATAATGTACAAGCTTGGAGCAAGTTCACCAGGCAAACATTCTCATGATCGAACTAAACATTCATGCGAGTAGTTGAGCCTTAATTTACCTCCCCCAATGCGATACCCATCGAATACTCTTAAGCTGCCAGCACGCATTTGGTAATATCGACATATCCTTTGATTCAGCATGCGGTAAACACGGGTTCTAACTAAAATCCCAAAAACCTCTCGCCAGTTTTAGCCGCTAAATAAAGATTCTTTGAGGATTTGAGCACATCAATGGGTCGCAAGCGTTCGACATGTGCTTTCTGGTTGATATTCCAGTTTTAAAAATTTCAGCTTCTTAAAAGCTTCAAAACCTAGTGCGATAGCTAGAAGGGAATTTTCCAGGATTATCATTTTTTGAAGTTTAAACCAAGACGTGGTACGATTATTTGAGACAAAAACTATCAGTTAAGTGGTGCTAATTGAAAAATATTCTTCCACAGTATGATAGAATTTGTTTTGACACGTTTGGTCCAAGGTAAAGCAGACATTTTCAAGAAAGTTGAAATGATAGAATTTTAAAAATTGGAGTTGTCTCAAGAAAACAAACGTGATACGTAGAAGGATATACTTATGAACTGAACCCCTAGTCGTTTGTCACGATTCGACAGATGATCGTCAAAAACCCTGTCTGGATTGTAAGTTAGTAATTGTGCTCCCAGTAAGTTGAATTATACAGTATATTTCAGTCAAACCTATTGTTTTAACAGGAGAAACATATAAAATGATAAATATCACTATAAAAATAGAGGTATCATCAAACAACGCCTGAGGTAGATGATCTGTTAAGGAAATATGCTTCTGTGCGGAAATAACATTTATCTTGATATGGACAGTTTACAGTGGAAATTTCTTTGAGACTGGAAGATAATTCGAAAATTTCAAGCATAAGCAACAATAGAACCATCAAGTATATGCGCGCCTTCTCTTGAGTCACTGGAAAAGCAGTTATGCTTATTCACGTTGCCACTTTATATCATACGACCACATTGCAAGTCTATCCTCGAATCTATTATTTACTTCTACACTCAAACTCTACATTTTCCGATTCTGTGATTTTAAACGACCGATCATGAGGCAAATTCTATCCTTGCAAGGCGACGAATGATTGTGTAAGTTTCAATCCAGAAGATTAAACTATGATTTCAGTTACGTTCATTTTGTTTGTCATAACACATGTAAACACACATACAACGTGCTTTAGAGTTGTTGTTTTGTACTATACGTCTGTAGACAAAACCAGGAGTTAGAAAACCATGATAATGTATGCAGCATATTGTAGCCTAATTTTAAATAATTTGTGTATTCGTCACCTGTATGCAGCAGTCAAAATATCTTAAAATTCTCAGAAAGTAAGTCGTCCAATTTAAAAATATTGAAGTGGTTTTTTCAACCAAAATGATCGACTCTGCTTTGTTAAACTACGTGAGGTCATACATTATCGCCACGTGTCACTTTTCGGTAAAGTTGATGTTATAGCATTACGGTCAACCTCAAGTTTCGGTTAAATTTTGCACTAAATGATTAGTCGTCCAAACGTCATTAAGGGATTCTTCGACCTTCCTGCTAAGTCATTCACTGGACAGAAAACATGATCTACATCAATGTGGGATTTGTGTGTGGGGTAAATCTACTTTCAATTTTTAGACATCGGAGAGACAGGCGGATTTCACTCATCTCATTTGTCAGCAAAACGACGTTATAGCATTACGACCGACTTCAAGTTCTAATTACACATTTGAGGTTCTTTGTCTTTTCTCCACAGTCATTCATCTAGCAAGTAACATGGTCAGCTTAAGCCTAGGGTTTGCGTGACGTTGGTGTATTTTAAATTTCCTCAACAAAGGAGAAACAGTTGGCTTTTTATGGTATACTCGAGCAGTGGAAATGACTGTGTGATGAAAATGGTGTGCGAGCCTACTCCGAAAAACCGAACCTCAGCAATCCGCGGTTGTTCGGCATCCGTTCATATAAGTGCTGAAAGCCAGTACGTTAAGGCGCCGTTGGAATCAAAAAGCAAATTTAGACTTAACACTCGTAATACCAAAAAGGTGTAGTAGGACAATTAAAAGGGCTCTTCTGAGGTGTTTTAAGAAATACACAAAAAACTTAACAATACTTTTCGTAAGAAGTGAGTTAAATGAGGTTGTTAATGTTGTACGATAACCCAGATGTTGCCGACGTTTGCGTTCAGGGTTGAAGCATTAGAAGGTCATCCAGCGTTAATCTTATAAGATATTTGTTGGAGCCAACGTTATTTTTGGAAAATTAACTGTATCAGTAAAAAAGGCCAAAAATAGATCCAAAATACACTGCATCACATACCATTTCCAACAGAATACGTGACTTCACATTTGCTAAATAGAAAATGTTTTCAGCTGTGCAACATTTACTAAAGTTATCTATATATTTTCAGGAAAACGCATTAACTTCTCATAGCTCGCGAATTTTTATGGATACATCTATAATCAAGCGCTGGTCTGTGAAGAATTCCGACTAAAACTTTAGTGAATTTGAACACACGCAATTTTTCAGGATTTGTCTCTTGACGATCAGTTTAAGAAGTTTGTCGATAGCTCGCCAGCCACCAGTCATAATGGAACATTTCGGTCTCCTGTCGATTTATCTCACCAACCGTCATCACGAATGTACTGAAAGAACGAGAAATGCGTGAAAGAATGTGTGGAGCCATGTTATTTGTGTGTTTCAAATAAACCATTATACTTTAATTTAAAATATTTAGGTATTTATATCATACTAGTCACTGTTTTGCGTTTAAGTCAAAAAGGTAGCCCAGTTTTCATTTAACCATTGACTGGCAAGTATATAACAAGGTGTTTGAGCAAGGTCTAATATTCCTAATAATCCTCATACTAGTTCCCGTAATCAAGTTTCATTGGTTAGTCTTACCAATAGGCCAAGCGGGCTGAAGGCGGAAAGATACCGGAAGATGCTATTGCCAAGAATTAACCCGCACAACTGCCAGGACGTTTGTAAGCGAAAATTTCAACACCCGGTTAACGTTCTGATCCTTGACGACGGAGGTATCCGTACAGTCACTTGATGTTAGCGGATGCTGAGCGCATCTGCTAACCACCTCGATATTGCATGGCACGTAGACCTGCATATACCCGAATTCAGATGAACTGGCTGGCTGTCTTTGTGGACATTCGATGGGCCATGAAGTTGAGGGATCCGTCTACCGACTGGACGGAAGTGCTCAGGGTCAGAATCGTCTTCTTGCGCAGTAGGTCACTTATGCCTCTATTTTGTCGGGAAAACTTTTGCATTTACACATTTCTAAGTTTCATCTGGCTTTCATTGCGTAGTCCGATCTGTTTAATAAAACGATGTCTTGTTCCTTTTCCGACATAATTACCAATATATCATTGTCTGCTTTGAATGTTCCGGCACGTGTCTATTTGCTTTTCATTAATTTACGACTTTTAGCTCCTTGTTTAGGTACTTATCATCACAGTTCGCCAGTGTTATTTTTACGTTTTGAATACTATCTGCGAATTTCGGCTTCAAATCATAAATTAGATTCCAGAGAACCTTAAACTACGTTCCTAATTCGAACTAATTAAATTTGCGAAATGGCATGCAGAAAAGGGACGATGCGTCAAGGAATATTCCAGCATATGTCCTAAGAGCGTGACTCCATAACTACGGACTCGAATTTTCTGCATTGGTTAGGTCACATATTGTAGTCTTACCACTAGGCCAAGTAGCGTGAGGGCAGAAAGATCCTGGCGGATGCTATCGCAAATAATTAACCCGCATTTAAACTGGGACGTCTGCAAACGAAAATTTGAACGTTCGGTTGATGTTCTGATCCTTGACGACGGAGGAATCCGTACAGTCACTTGATGTTAGCTGATGCTGCGCGTGTATGAGGTTATCTGCAAACCACATCAATATTGCATGGTACGTAGACCTGAACATATCCGAATTCAGATGCGGATTCGAAAGGGCATGCAGGCCAGGACGATGCACCAAGGAATATTCCATCGTGTGTCCTAAGAGCGTGATTCCATAAACACAGACATGAATCTTCTGGAATTCTTGATAATAGATTTATTTTGTGAGTTTATCGCCTCTCCACCTCTGCGTGCAATAAGCCAAGTTTTACAACCAAATTACTATATTTCGTCTTCTGCTTGGGTAAATAAACGATAGAGGGTTGATACACGTGACGCTGCAGCTTCTCTATTTATGTACAAGTGTTTTTGGGTCGATTGTCAGTGCAACTTCGCCGCAGCGCTCCCTATTAGCCGTATATACACCCGGTTCATTTTGGTCTAGTCAAAAAGAAGTTTGACCAGTGCCCTTGTCTTTGCAATTATATTATAAAAACGCAACCACCTATTGGGCTGCCTTTAACACCCGCACTCTTTTAACCGTTCAGTTTAGCAAACGTTCCCATGAAAGTCTAAGACTACCCGGTGACCGTAAAGTAATGCATGAAAATGCCGGGTCCCTGGAATGATTGGTATATCTTGAGATGCTTGCTGCGTAATCGTCGTCGAATGTCCATATTTATTATGTATTTTGCCACACACTTAGGGTATCTTTTGACCATTTGTTTGCAATTGATATTCATTTGGGTGTCTCATATTTCGGGCGGCATCTTTGGGCCCTCGTATCTGCGGACATAATAAGATGGTAATCGGTGAACTTGTGTTCTGTGACTAGAGGTTTCAAAACCGATTCAATCCCTTTAACAGGAACTACGTCGCGTCAATTAAGGCATCGAAAGTGATGCCCATATCCTAGTATCAACTAATTGCTTAAGCCCAGGCCTTAGCCTCCGACTTGTGTCGGTTCTCAAGTCTTTTATATAATATTATTTGCATTACAGACGCATGACCGACCACCCTCCAAACTCACAGCATTAACCATGTCCTTTCTTCTCGGTGGTACCCTCTAAGGCATATTATACGTCCAGTGTCTCGTGTCTGCAACTACGCAATGTGCCTGCAACCAGACTTCTGTTGTGCATGCATAACATATGCCTCCCCGCCAAGGCCTTAACGAATGTCTGCAGACACTGTCCCACCTGTGTTTGGTGTCCCTTAATATCCTGTCCACCCAGACGCAGGCGCAGTCATAATTTCGACCATTCTATTGTTGCTTTTAAAAGACAAAAATGCAACATAATGAAACCAACTAGTTCCTCTGATTATGCACTTTGAACATGCAGCCATTGATGATAGTTTGGAGGCCATCGTGAAATGTTCTGAAGTCAAATATCTTGATTTTTCGAAATCGAAGCCTTTGCTTTATGTATGCCGCAGACAGAACAAACCACGTCTCTCCAAATGTACAGCATTTGTTCTGCCTAATGATCGGCTGATTTCTCTCTGTCAGGTCAGGCTAATTTTACAGGTTTCCCAACGTCTGAATAAGAGTATAGCTAAAGCTAATATCTGACGCAAATTTTTACCAATTTTCGTTCTTGTTTTTGCATGTCGGTCTCAAGATCAATCAAAAGCCACTCATGACGCCTCCGCTAGTACGACCCATTAGCCAATTCAAGTTTATGGGGTGATTCGAATCAAACACATTTACTGCTTTCAAATTTACACGGGTGCCGTATTTTGTTGAAATACTAGGATAATATGAATATAACGTTCAAGGACCTTTGATGTTCTTCATATATAATTGTAGTGCAACATTCATTGAATTCTTCCATTAGTGCGCATAAGCCGTACAAATCTTCGTAATTAAGAAACAAATAGCAAACGTTTGGCTATGGAATAATTCCCATACAAATGCGGATATAGAAGGCAGTTATTTGAAATATCGATATGAACTATTGCGCATATAAAGTAGGCAATAATGTCAATTATCATCCTTATGAAATGCGAGCCCAAACCTTCCGTTTTTGATATGCGATGGAATTACGCTAGAACTCACCAGCGAACCTCAAAAAATAAACCGAGGCTTTGGTACAACAGACTGAAAAATGTTTGGAAGGATTGCAACACACTACAACAATCTCCAAAAGTGCACTAGATTCACCTAACTCGTTGAGCCCTCACAGCTAAAATTGCTTCCATGGGGTTTTCAAAATCTGATAGTAGGGGAGTAAAACTCAAAGAATTGCATCCAAATGTTGACTTACGTTTTGAAAAGGTACAATGACAGCTTATCTGCCTCCTACATGAGTTACGGGATTGTATTTTCTTCAGGATAGGGGTATCGTGAGTTAGGATCATGTACTACTGCGACCATCGTGAACGACGATATCACTGTGCACCTCACAGAAAGCAGGGTGGTAGGACAATGGCTTACGCAATAATCCATTTATAGTGATGAAGTCATGTATGGCAGCTTTCAGGTAACCGAAAACAGTCAAAATTGCAATTTTAAAAAGACAAAGTGCGCGGACATGCGCTAACAGAATATATTATTAAAATGATTTGTTAATAGGTAACTTCTTAGATAAAGCTTTGATTGTAGACTTAAATCATTTTGACAAAGAAGTTCCTTATTTAGATTAGTCCAAAAATGTGACTGAAATGGCATTTTCATGATATAGAAAGACAAAGTACACTCTAATTCAATCGGTGCTATTGAGAGGCATCCCATGTTTAAGGTTTTGGTAAATATTTAATCCAGCACTTATTTTCGTGGACAAACAATCAAAACCAATTTAAATTATGAGGTATGAACTGATTTTTAGGGACGATCTGAGAAGCAACGTACTTTCTAATCGGAAAAAAACTGCAGAAACGTTAGCAGTAATCATTTCCTTTTAATATACGCAAACGAATTCATTTACGATTGCACCTGCCGATTTCATTTAAATAAGGCAATAAATAATCGGCCAGCCAAGAGGCAAAAGTATTGACGCTCCTATTCCTTCGGTCTACTGATGAGCGAAATTTGGGTAAGTCACTTTCGCTTTATTTAACCACATATTAAACATCTATTTTGGTGTGACAGGGTCTTCAAACTCATGGTCAAACATTGCACCACAATACAAAAAGCCCTAATACTTGGAAGAGGTTCTTTAAAAACGAATGTAAAATAATTGTTTAACATTTGCTTGCTTATACCATTTTACCTAGCCAGTTGTTTGCATGCAAGGGTATTATACAATTCTAAAATTTTAGTTTTCACACGTGACGGAGATTTTTGCATTTGCGACCTTTGTATTTATCCTAAAGGTACTCGCTCTCCTCAGTAAAATGGTATATGAAATGTTTACCTCTGTTTTTATTCAATGTAATTGATTGTTGCTGGATTCGACACAGGTTATGGTCAAGGTAACTAGGCGTTAATCAGAACTACCGGAGATGGTGTAGACTACGTTGTCATGACTAGCTTCTGAGTCCATTCTAAGCAGAAGCCAGTCTAGTTGCCTTTAGATGCTGGTAATCAAACACATTCGTTGATCATATTTACGTTGAAGATGGAAACGACAGCTTTACTCTCATTTGTGTACATCCGCCCGAGCAGAATACCTGGGGTTTGATAGATGGAGCGTCCACTGGAAGAGAGAGTAGCATTCACAAGGGGCAAAATTTTGCAGCTTCATACCCCTTTAACGCAAACTCGAACTACTCAAGTGTTTTGGCTAAAGTCTACAAATATGTGTTCGGCCGATATCATTGAGGTGGAGTTTGAAACGATCTATGACATGTTTCGCTATAATTGGAATTCTGATGTTTTTATTTAATTACACTATTGAGAAGCCCACAAGGTGCACCGCAGTAAAAGCGGAAAAATATGCTTCGCAACGTTGCCTTCCAAGAGGTCGCGGCTGATGAACTCCTAGAATGCCGCTTGGGTCGAGATATTTACAAAAGATGCTAACAGGAAAGGTTTAGATACTACCTTGTATTGACCTCTTTTACAGACTAAAGGACGGTCAGGCTGCCAGTCCAAGTCACATTCAGGGACGTCTTCTCCTCTAATCTTTTGTGCGCAGCGGTAGTTGGTGTCGCTGCCCATCCAAAATAATACAATTACACACCCGGCTTGGTTGAGAAATGCGAAGTCAGGGGCAAAAGTGGCGTCATTCTCGCACCTACTGTTAATGCAAGGGCCCTAACAAATTCTCCCTTTTGATCTACAATATGCCATTAAACTATGGTATTCCTATGCATAGGCGCATGCTAGCAACAGCGGGACTGTTGTCATCTGGTTCCGCAGGCTAGTCTTGCGTTCACGGAACGACATTGTGCAAGCTCCACAGTTACCGTTGCCAAAAGGCAGTCAAGTGCATGGCATTCTTTACGCCTACCTCCCGCTTCTTCTTAACATAGCTTTTCTCAACCCTTCATCTCCGCTTTCGTCGAGGAAGACTTTTCAAAGTGTGTTTGTTACCCAAAAACGACTAAAAAACAGAATTTGATGCATGAATGTAGATGTGTTGGCGTAGAAAATCGACGAATAGATGTCATGGTAGATAAGTGTGGCCAGATAGATGAATTTCTAGGAGTTGTATACTCATGTGACTGGGGTATTGCGGAGTCATGCTGCACTATTATTAACGGTATCACACAATCGAGCAATCGTCACACTAGCATCCAACACGGATGACGAAATTGCGGCAATTAACGACTCGGACGCGGACTGACAATACACCATCGCATCCATTACGACACCAGCGGTAATTGCGCGAGCTGTTAATTACATCGCGCAGCTACGTCGTATAAATACTGCACTCATTGTGCCATCATTACCCTTACCTGCGATTGTCTCTGATGCTGGATTCGAGTGAGAATCCGAAAAGTCTGACCAATACATTTCTTGTCCCAGTGATCGCATCTTCGTCTTCTGGTATCACTTAAGGCTGATGAAGGAGGAGAGAGTGTGGTAGACGCAGAGAAAGTCTAACATCACTACAAAGTTATTCACGGGGAAGTCACCGTGCCTGCCCAGCTGTGATGTCCGCGTAGTAATCGACGAATGGTCATTATATTCCAGAATATTTTATTGGTCAGGCACTTCCTCAATGGGCGCATACTGATTTATAGGAAGACTCAATGGAACATGCGTGCCACCCCCTCTCACTGCAAAAAAGGTTAAAATGGATTCAAAGTGAATATCAGAATTGTTACATCCGAAAACATTAGAGTTGAACCACATGAGTACACATTTTCTCATCTTTCACGTACTGCTCAAATATAATGTGAATTCCAGAAACAGTTCTAGCTTCGCATGGATGGGGAAATACGCACGGGGAACATAATTCATATGCAATATGCCACTTGACTATTAGAAGCTTGTGTTTCATGAGGCTAAGTTTATTATTAAGTGTCTGTTTTCTTTATCAGACAGATATTTTTCTATGTTTCCACATAAAGCAGTACACTCTCTCATATATATTTGCCTTGATTTTTGCAGACATAATACTGTCATTTGTCACAATCTTTATTCAGCAGTTTCTCGGGATGTTAAATTTTTCCATGGAAAAGATCATTCATTTTCAGTCTGGAAAACCTGGTAACCGATAGTATTCACCTATTTAAATAGGTATTGAATTAGCTGTGCCAGTAAAACGCTTGTTTTACCCAGATCACGATTGATGAAATCGTAAAATTTTTCCAACTAGATGAGGCTACGTCGTTGTCACATGAGAATGTCGAGTGATTCGGTCAGCCCAGCTGGGTAATGCGATTGGATTCCAATCCGACAGCGTTCGAATTTAAGTCAGTATAGACGTATTCGGTCCATGTGAACGTATTAATTGGCTTATCGTTTGGCAGGCGCTAGGTGAGGGAATCAGTGGCACAGTCGAATATCATTAGCGGCAGATGCGAGTTAAATATAAAATGAACTGCGCTTTCGCCTTATTAGTTGACTGTGATTGTTCCAAACGTCTTGCTGGACGCATAAATTGCCTTTTCACTCTTCTTTGATAAATA
>CACRXP010000502.1:109349-123516 GCA_902702965.1 Spirometra erinaceieuropaei
CAGGACCTATTCGTAGTTTGAATTTGCTCTGTACGCTAGACTTCTGAAAACCTGTTGATGTGCATTCAACCTTGAGCAATGTTCAAATACCTTCTCGCTCACCATTGAGAGTTCGGTTGTCTTAAATTTAAAAAAATCCTGTACTCTATTTCGTGAGACTAATATCCCAAGTATTTGCATGCGGCCCTCATAACTGGATGTTGGCAGGCACTGGTTTTCAAAAGTTCCGCCGCCATTGATGGAGATCATTCCATCATTAATGCTTGTCTGTCTAGCCCAAAGATTTTGATCTAAAGGCTTGCGTAGCCTTGGCGGTACTACTTTTGGATTGTCTCAACACCTAAACACACTGACATGCATTTCTCTGCGGTGTTAAAAGGAGACCATATGAGGTTCATATAATTAAGCAGTGGATTTGAGCAATATTGTTAACTTTACAAGGCACATTCGTTAATGCAGGTACATGACGTTTCATGAACGGCCATTATCGGTATTAAAAGATCTCACAATTAGAAACCTTTTAAAGACCGAATTATACTCCTCTTTTAAGTATGAAATTGGAAGAAGACATGATATTCTACCGAGCAATTAAAATGCAGAATGTGTCTATACATGTTTTTCATTAAATATAATTGAATTTTCGAGGCAATCGAAAATCAATGAGAAAATTGCATGTTACCTTTGTAGTCATTTTTTGCAGAGTATAGATCTTGCATGCAGCCGAAAATAAGTTCTTTCGAAAGCCGACACCCTGAGGTAACGGAATCATTATAGATTTATGCTGCATCAGGATAAGTTTTACAACACTGTTTAATTTATCTTTTTGAAACGAGAACGCATTTCGAAATTTTGGTTGACATTTCATGAGTTAGCACATCTACTGTACCTACCAGTTTGACATTAATTTATCCAGGATTTTTTCAGTGGCATAGACACACGTTTCTTCCGCATCAGCTTCCCACCGTCCTCCTTTTTCGCGAATATTCAAACCGTTCAATGTTCCGGATTGA
Source organism: Spirometra erinaceieuropaei (assembly GCA_902702965.1). Lineage (NCBI taxonomy): Eukaryota > Metazoa > Platyhelminthes > Cestoda > Diphyllobothriidea > Diphyllobothriidae > Spirometra > Spirometra erinaceieuropaei. The sequence continues at coordinate 110,360 of CACRXP010000502.1, forward strand.
ATGGAACCCTCCCAGAACCTGTTACGGAATTGACAACCGTCCTCTGCATAGAAGGTTCACATGGCGTAGTGATACCTCACTGATCAACGAGCAGAAAATTTGTGCTGATAGAGTGGACGGACACACTTGCAATTTGAAGTGCACTGACCTCCGTTAAATCCCTTCTATCAAAATTGTTAATTACAATTGGGGACGCAGTAGGAAGGTAAACGCGTGTCGTGTAAAGAACTATTCTGTGGCGAACTTCTTAAAATCCTCCCCTCAGATGCGAACGGCTCAACTTTATCTGATTTTATATGAAGAGTCTTTTATCTTCTTTGCGTTTTGTAGTTAAGTGAAAAAATTTCTCTCTCCAAATTCCGGTGAAATATTTCAAAGTAAGGTATTTGAATTAGCTGCTGATGCCTACCAGCATCTGTGAGATGAAAGAGACGGAGGGTAATGGAGGAACCTCACAATCACACCCGTGATACGCAAAGTGCAATGAGACCTCTCGTTTAGCAATCGTCTTGCCGATCAGCATTTAGTTCAAAAACCGACAAGTGGCGAAATCATATTTTAGAGCACGCCCAAACGCAAGACATACTAAATGTCTTGCAGCCTGCGTTTTTTATGACCTATTCCTCCGGCAACTTTCAAATTCGCGACAAAAGCACGAGGTCTTTGCATATATAGCACTCCACTCGCTGGAGTTACAAACCCAAATTTCCACTAGAAGCACTCCCCTTACTTTGACCTCACTTGCCAAAACCCGTCTCCAATGCAATAAGCAGCTGCCTCGTGAGTGATATGATGTGTCACGACCAGCTTTCGTATATGCTCTTGGAAGGCTGAGCCGACTCGCCGGCCCTTAGCGTCGACCGCAGTAGTACCAAGCCAAGGTCACACTTCGTATGCAGTCAATCTTATCGACAGCCCGATGTGGTGAAAGCACTGGGTTAATTTGCAGTGCCCAGTGCGACAAATGAAAAGACAGGTTTTCCAAACGGAGGTTTTAGACGAAGAATAGAATAAAAATCGGACCTGGATGCTCAGAGTTATTTGGCAGTCACTAAATAAGTTGTCAGAATGAGCTGCGGGTTGTTTTCTGACAAGCTTATTTAACTTAAGTAAATTTGGCAACAACTTATTTCCATGGAATGCTTCAAAGACTGAGTTACTACCAAAAAACGACGGCTAAATTTTTCAATGTATTTATTCCTTTTGAAAGCCGATTTGGCTAGAAGCACGCTAGAACAGCTAGTGAGGACAATTCATAAGAATAAATATGTCACTCAAAATGCCAACTATAATGTCACTTGACATTGTCAAACCTTTTGTTTCAAAAATAGTGTGTTGAACAGATATATTAGGTGTGCCAGCTCATGAATTGTTGACTACAATTTTGAAATGTGTGCTCAAAACCACCGTGACCTTTTATTGGCACTTATATGGTCCCCCTTCAACACCACAGAGAAATGTGTGGTCTTCCGTACGCGGAAAATATACGGCCGGTAGTTTGGAAAAGCTTAATACAATTTTAACGGAAGTTCGGACTTAAAATTATTCTGGAATTCGAAAAGTTTTTTAAAACTGAATTATCTTCTTCCTTCGAGTATAAAATTAAAAGAAGACGTAATTATCTATCAAAAGAAATGGAATAATGGATACTTCTGTGCGTTTTTTCCATGAAGTATCGTTGCATTTCTAAGGGCATCAAAGATTAAGGAAAAATGCATGCTATGCAAGAAGTGTGTTTTCTTCATTCGGCCCAGAAGAAGTTCATTTAAAAGCAAAAACCTCGCCGTAACTGCGTTATTATATAATTATTCTACATGATGGTTAATGTTAAAACCCTAGTTAGGTAATCTTTTTAAAACAAAAACGTATTTTAGAATTTCGTTTGACTTAGCACACCTATTGTGAGTTGGCTTAGTGTGTGTATTCTCATAAGCGATGAGTGCTGAAACCTTAGGCCTAACGTCGCGGAATTCACAAAATTTCCACAAATGTGCAATTAATTAAAGATGAAAGGGTGTATTTTGTTCATGAGTGCATATGTCTTAACCATTTTTAAACTCTGTCGAGACTGCTGGTTTGTTATAAGACATCTTTGAAAAACGCCCGAATACGGTTCTGGCTGATTTTCTGCCGCTGCACGACAAGGCTACAAAGGATTCGACAGGTACTTGTGTTCCCCAACGTACCACGATTGTTTTTTTATCGTAGTCCTCTTAAGTTTTACATTTTATTTTTTCAATCTCTACGAAAATGTCGGCCCTACCTTGAGGTAAATACTTCGAGACCAATTTTCTCTACACCCCGTACGAATATTTCTGGTTGACTCGCCGCATCTGATATATTTTGTTCCAAATAATCATACCGTGTCTCTGCTTGAGTTTAAAAATGTTTTTTCTGAAAGATTCCCTTCCAGCAAGCGCATTACGTTTTGAAAGTTTTAGAGTATAAGGTTGAATGCGCATGCCGAACGCTGGGGAGACAGTGGTGCGCTGAAATCCTCGTAGGCCTCTGATGCAGTGTATAAAATCGGCAAAACCTGATTTTTTGGCTTAAGGCTAGTACCCATGCTCATTGTATGAAAAAATCTTCCATGATGTTTATACTACCAGATGCCTGTTGACAGTTTATAAGTATTATGCGACCACCCCTTGTGGGCGGTAATTTGCGGCTCAAATATCCATGCAACCGTTTGGTGTGATCATGAGAAGGTTTGCACTGGCGAATGTGTTCCAAGCCTACGCATTATTGTCTGAGGAGATAGGAGATCTGAAACGACTGACGAAATTGAGGTTTATCGAATCCTTTAGAGGTAATCATTTAGTGTTTGACATTCTCGGTAGGAAAAAGCAAACGACCGATGATGAACGCTCCTGATGTGTTGAGGCAGCGTTGTCTCTGCCGTGACCCTTTCCTATACGAAAATTCGGTCGGCCTAATTCCCAGTTAAGGAACTAGCGAGTTGCATAACGGTAGTTCGGAAAACGCTTTGATACAGTAAAAAACCCTTTATGATCTTGGGCCACAGTGGGCGTATTTCACGCGTGCACGTTAATCTCAGGTAAGAGCTGAACGGAAGATGCTGAAAATAAGTGAATTGGATAAAGCGATAGATCTTAAGCAACATAATTATTTAGTTATATTACAATATTCTGTGGCGGGGTTCATTATTTCAGCATATGCCAAGAATCGACGACACCGCAGGAATTTCGCGCAAACACTAAAAGGAATAACTTTTGGGCAATAAAGTATAAGCATTTCAAAGGAATAATACTATCATTCGTTCACGTCTGACGATTTGTTATGTCAAATTGGATTAACGACTTTATGGTGTTGTAGTCCAAATTTATGTTTCGATCCAGATTCCATAAAAGAGGACTTTTTAATGATGTTGTCGAAAAAAAATCGGACAGGATCTTTGAACCTCCTGTTAGCTATCGAATATTGATTGTGTACTCGTGGTAGGCAGATGTTTGAGTGTTCATTGGAGAGTAATGTATACTTTATTATTCAGAGATAAGGACAATTGCGGCAAATAGCCTAAGATCTTAATTTCCAAAGAAAAAAACAGCATGTTGAGATTTCCGCAGTCTCGTCTAGAAAACAAAGCTACCCAAAACCTAAAAGCGCCGATTATGGGCCGGCGAGCGTTGTCCTGGTTGATAGTCTACGTAGTCATAGAAAGCAGAGATAAAAATTTTACCCGGTCGAAAGCCATAGAAGACCTCCTATTTTATGCCAATATTATTTTTGCGGCTGTTTTCTTGTGACGCATCTCTGCTACTTTCTATACGATGTAATGTCTTTGCTGATCAATGCATGCACCTACTGAACCACGCTTCTCAGCAAAACATGTGCACCATAACATGAAGTGTTTACTTGGAGCGTTCATCTGATGTTCAATCAGTCTACTCCAAATCAGCTCATGAAGGATCCACTATAATTTTGATCATATTCTTAGCAATGACGTGCTGTTGTATGAACGCAAGCTGGTCAAAAATTTTATATTTTTAACAGATATGTATAGTACACACAAGCATTATAAGCATAGTGACCACACTGTTTGTTGTTGCTGGTTTTAGTCCGCACATTTTTGTCTAAAGCATGTGATATAGTGTATTTAGGCAAAAATTATTCTGTTAATAAGTTCAAACCTGTCCAATGAGTTTTTAGATTTAAGCCATGATTAAACCCTCTGACTGTTTCAACGTCTGCGTTTGGTTGACTGCTGTCCTTCAAAAAATGCACATAAAATATTTAGCACTTTAAAATACATCTAACACGCCTTAAGGTTTGGATCCATATTTGCGTTTTCTTTGTACCTTTCTGCAGTATACGGTTGCTTTGGAATAATGGGTAAGTTAAACATACTTGAATTACAAAAACGATGCTATTTTTAAAATAATAGATATGAAACCGTGATCTATTCCTGTAGGACCCAACAAATGTCCGAACGTTAACGGTCAATTTCGTCTTTTGGATTTCGTGGATCATGCATTGAGCCATTTGTGGCCAATTAAGCGATCCCGCCATTTAGATTCCCAATTGTCAGTCGAGTTTAAACTGAATGCTGTGGGTACTGTACACGTCGAAAGATGCAACTTTGAACGCTGTTTTCTTAAAGCTGGAGTTTTCCGGCTTCCCGGTGCATCAATTATCCCTCTGAGTTTTGTTTCGGTTTCCCGCAAGGTGAGAAAACATTGCCAACCATAGTTGATAAGTAAAACATACATTTACTGTAAGTGTCTACGGTGAATTATTTGATGCTTATTTGCACATTTTCGATACTTAGGGACATCGAATATGTATTGAGCCATCATCATATGAAGGCGCTGACGTGTGCAACTTTGTCTTGAACACGTCAACGGCCTACGCTTTTGTAGACGTTCTCTACAGCCCCAATGTGCTTCAAGCTGTTCGCCTGTCCCGACTTGTCTTCCCAAATATTCTGACATTCATGATAGAGTTCAGCGCGACCGCATCTACCTGGGCGGAATTTGTCGGTGCAAAAATAGTTTTTGTTAGAACAGGCTTTTTATAGGCAAAAGCCTGTTAGATAGGATTACTGAGGCCAAATAAGTGAGACACGATATACATGAAATTGTTGTGTTGTTGATTTAAATGTGTAACCTTTTTCTTCAACAATGAACGGCGTTTTAATAAAAATCCATATTTATTCTTAACGAGCTGGCTGTATCCATGATGGTTTTAATTTTGTCGCTATCGTGATCTACACCTTTTAAAAGGGCAATATATACGGACACTTTCGAAATGCAATTGAAGCTCCTTCTCCCTCATTTCGAGGATGGTATTTGAATTCATAGTGAGCACTCGTTATTTCACGGAAAGTGTTTAAATTTTGGATAAACAAAACACTAAACCTTACTAATCACAATCCAGAACCAAACGTCTCTTGAGACATCTACATTTAGGCACATGTTTCCGCAATAACGTCATAAGTAAGACATGGAGTCTTTGTTAGTAAAGCTAAAACCCCACTGCCATAGGCAGAGAAACGCTATAATTCGCGGACCAAACGTACTATTTTGTCTATGGGATAGTGCATTAATGTAATAAGATCAAATTTAGCATCAGTTACTTGTTTGTGTGAGTGGACATTACAAAAGTTTAACAACAAACGAACCTCATGAAGTAAATCACATGGTGAAATTATATAAAAGTTATACATCAAAGAGACCAGGCATTAGTGGCGCAAGTTCGAAGGCAAATTTATCTGGAACGTTTTTATGATGCGCAAAGTAGTATTATAAGTATAACTATACCAAAATATTAGTGAAAGGAAATAACGAGCTCATATTTCTTTCGGGGGTGTCACAGGCGGATGATGTGGGCAGTGAAGAGATTTTATGAGTACTTTTACACTTTACCATGTGCAATTGATTTTCTTCGTGACCGAGGCGGTTATAGATATGCTTCGACGTAAAACCGTCTACCATGAATATGACACAGCTAACTATGACAAAGAAAGGGGTATCCTAGGTAGAGTTTCGGTGAGATCGTAAGGCCATATGTCCGCTCAAAACCATATACAAAAGGACACATTCCATCGCTGACGTAGGACATTGACATAAACTAAATAATCGGGTTTTATGAACAGTATCCCTTAGTAATTGACACTTAATTAGGCATATTATAGCAGCACCCCGTCTACTCATAGTCTCACAAGCCAACGGCTGCCTCTTCTTCCGATGCAAAGTTCAGCCGATGATGTGATCATACAGCAGACTTAATCACATCCTTCGGCTCCGGAATTTAAAAGTTTAAAAAAATGAAAAGTGCAGATATATCATGAGACAACAACTATCAACTCGTAAATAGCATAAACAAGTTCCCTACAACCAGCCGAATGACGGGACCTCCATAACAGGAGTCATTGGTCATAAGCGCCTTTGCGATCTAATTCAATTACATTAGCTAAGTGTTCACTTAAGTTTCAGCCATCTATTTGCATGACACTCAATGACTACGGGGGTGACATAGCACCTCTCTGGACTTAAATTCCAAAACTGAGGAAGAAGCGTTGACGGAAAAGTCGTCGGCACAGTCGCCTGGGCGCAATAAGCACCTAGAATGAGTACCAAAGGAAGAATAACGTCTTTCGATGTAACCATTCTACGTATTTTGATCTCTGATGAGCTTCTTCGACCGTCGCGTCCAACGATGTCCGCCACATATTCTTTGGTGGGGTGAGAGTAGGCACGGTGACTTGGGCGGGAATAACTTTATAGTGAGAGTGAACTTACGCAGCATCTATCGCACTCTCACCTCCCGCACCAACTGGGCCCGACGTCATGACAAAGCCAAGAAGGCCGGAGGCAGGAGAGGGTACAGGTGACTAGCACGACTGGACCCGCACCCAGGGGTACCATCACGCACCCCGGTCTGCTACAAACACTTGACAAGAACTATAACAAACAACAAAAATGGATTAGAATGTGAAGAGGATGGCACGAGTCACAGGACAAGCATGCATGCAGCCAGTATACACAGCGGGAACGCAAGCGCATTAACAAGCAGGGAGCCAGGGACCAGAGGGCAGCCAGCGCACATGAGACTGCGAGGTTGGCTGAATCACGGCATAGCACACGCACACTATGACTGAGGTCCAGATATGCTTCAGAAATAACAACGACCTAAATGTCAAAGTGAAATGCTTACAACTCCATATGCAAACTACGAATCAGCTCATAGCACCAATTAAAATTTACGCCTCAAGGGCAATACCTTAGGGCTTTTATCGAGGCACGAAAATGGTAAGACAGTCGGTGGCTATATAATGGAAATAGTTAAAGAGCCCGAGCTTCGGGCTGCGTACACAGAGTTTAGTGCAATAAAGCCACTTAGAATCCTGTATGATGACACCTGCTGCCAACAGCTACAGTAAGTGACCGATCTCATGACATGTTAGACCAAATTCTGAAATGCATTTCTGACTAGGAAGTAGTACTTAGATGGGGTTATAATATATATTATCTCGCGACATAATTCTATAATATTTAGGCCTTGGCAGGATGTCTGCTTTTGAATACAGTTCCTTCCGATCTCCTGTAGGAACCGTACTTAGGAGAAAATTACTACTTAATTAATATGAATTTTCAAATTAATTTTCAACGGTCTTATTAATTAAGATATATTTTGTAAAAATCGTGAACAATAATATGCTTTCTTTCACTCGTTTGATGGAGAATTACGTCGTTTTTGTATTTTATACTTGAAGAATGAGTACAATTCGATTTTAAAATGTATCCTCATTCCTGAATTATTTTGAACCAAATTAGCCGTTGCGTAAGCGCTTGCTTTTTTCACTCTAAAAAGAGGCATGCGTTTCGCGCCAGGAAAATCACATACTCTTATATCTCTTTAAATAGATATCGTATAGAGTCTAAAATTTTGCAATTGATACGGACTATGTTGTACATTTCCTGAGAAGCAGCGGTAAACGGAGAGGTACGATGCTGTGTGAATGGGCATTGCAGGTCTTAAAAATCTCATATTATAAACTTGTTTTCAAATTCAATTATATTCCCTCTTCAATTATAAAATATAAACACGTCGTAATTCTCTATCAAACTACTGAAAGAAGGCATACTTTTGTTCATGTTTTTTAGTAATATGGGAAAGGGTCAAGTAAAACCCGTCAGTGATTAGGGAAATCGATCAAAGTTTGCGTAAAGGCATAGGTGGGGTGTGTGAACATGGGGGTGAGAGTTATTAGTCGACTTATGACCACGGTACGTGTGGAGTCTGAACGAGGTTTCTCTGTGCGCCCAAGATCAGCTTTTGCAACCTAATAGCGGCCATTTCTGCTGTTCCTAATTGACGCTGGGCCAGTACAAAGAGAGGGGAATTCGCTTTATTTTTAAAATAATAACTTCAAAATCTTCAGCAAAAATTGGCCCCATTGACTATGGAAGAAAACAAGTTAATAAATTTACTCAAGAGTGAAAGGTTTTACGCATTAAGGAACGACAATTATTGGGCCAGTTCGAGTTCTAGTTTTAGCATTTCTGTCTCTTTACACGTAAGATAGCTCGCCACGAATGACAGTACTGAATGTTGATGTGCCGATGTACGACAAGTGATTAGTCGAGAACCACGGCGCATGGCGCGTGATCACCTCGCAGAGATTAGTTTGGAATGCAGGGGATGGGCATTGTCATCTAGAATTCGACCAGCAAATTGCTTGACTGATGTGAAATGTCTAAGGAGAGATAATTAACACCGACAGCAGGAGAGAGCATTTGGAGGACTCTTTTTAAAGTCTTCAGGTCATTTTGCGTAAAGTAGGATAAACGACAGAAAAAAAATACAGAATAGGAGGAGGAACGCAGGCATCCAAGAATCGCCAGATTAAGGGTTGAGGCGTCTGATAGGAACGTAAAGGACTAATGTAATAAATAAGTTTACGAACTTTAGTAAAAAGGGACTCAATGTGGAGTGAATATGAACAATGTGATGACAAAGTAACGGGGAGTGACCTAAAAGAGTCTACCTCGCCGAGAAGGATATGCAAGGATTCAGAACTAGGAAACGGCCACTTTGGACAGCTGGATGGGATTTTATAAAACACGCGAAGGGCTTCGCTGCTGCCCACGCGGTGCGACGATTGCACTGTCTATGCTCCTTACCGCCTTATTACAGCCATGCCAGGAGTCGTTCTCGTATTCTTTCGGATGGATGTCGGCCCTTGCGATGAACACATACAAGAAACTGTTTATATGATGCCCGTTAAATGTGCAGTTCGTTTTTTCAAATAATTCTACAGAAAAATAGTTGACGTTGCTATTGGCTCAACTCTTCGACCTCTCTTAGTCGACATCTTCGTGGGCAAGCTGGAGACAACCCAAATAAGCGATCAGATCAAGAGGCATATGCAGTACGGTGGCTGGGTTAATGACATATTTGCGATTTGTAGTTATAGAAACCGACGTAGATACCCTTTTAAATGCCGCAATCAAGTATATTCGTCACCCAAGTTTGCGTTGGAAATGGAAACGGCCGGTTCGTTCCCCTACTTTAGTGTCACTCTAAACAATAGACGGTAGAAAAGGTGCGCGATCAGTAACAGGACGAATGGGCCACTTAATTTGAACAGCCGCCATTGCTGCAGACAACGGTGTGGTTCGTTTTTTAACATTTTAAGATTAAAGACTGAGGGCTGAAAACTATCCGAGACTGTTGAGCAAACGCTCAGCTACCTCGGTTAACGTAAAGATGGGGGGATGCTCTGAGCTAAATGCAAGAGTTGCCTGGACAGTTGTAGGTGACGTTCCATATGCCAATTTTGAAGAACTTCTCGTCGCCCCCTGATAAAGAACTCGCAAAACACAGAAGACCTAAGGGTTCCCTGTCACATAGACATTCCACTTTAACCAACTGGTAATAACGTGAATGATCCAACGGAGCACTAGGACACAGGATCTCCATCCGCAGGTTTAGATGAGGAGTATCTTGGGAGGTAATTTATTGGAAAGGTTGAAATTAGGAGAGGACCTCAGCAAATTTGTGGGGATTTGCCAGTTCCTTAATAATAGTGGCAGAATAAAAGATAGATCTAACTGAGATGAAATTAAGTCCAGGCTCATTTAATCAGTATGTGATCAAGGAGAGCACGATGAAGTCAATTGATTGTGCTGATCTGAGGACATACAAGCAAGGACTCGGGCAGAAAATAGTCATTAAAGTACTAGAGGTAGAAATATAGTACTTACATTCACATCAAGGAGAATCCATTGCATACCACCCCTACACCCTGGTTGGAATAATATTTTCTGTTGAAAACCTTCCAAGTCATCACAGACAGCATGTCGTGTGGGGTTCAAGAGCGTCCGATTTTTCATATTGAAAAATCACTCATGTGCTATGAGGGCGGATACTACTTTGAGTCTCATTCACTCAGCATAATGACCCCTTGTACCAAGCGATTATCCGAGCTCGCTTCCTAAACGGGCGTGCGAATGGGTCAAGATGTTGCGCAAAATTCTCCGTCTAATACCTGTCATGTGTATGCACAAAAGTAGCCAGGGGTTTGCGCAGACCTAACGCAACCAACTAAACGCCTGCCATGGAGCACTTTGACACGTATTTCAGAAAAACCTGCAGCCTAATCCATCACTGAGTAAATTCACACGCACAAACACACGCACACAGCTGATGTGCTATCTCATAAAATGTAAATCGAAATGCTGAAATATGTTTTCGATCCAAAAATTTAACTTCAATAGGGTTTTAATATTAATGCTCTTGCAGTAGGATCCCAAGACAAATTAGTCTGATCAGGATGTTGACTTTTGAGCTAGATTCTTTTTAGCCGTCTACAGAAACTGCATCATGAAAAGTGGCCACTTAAGCAGTACACTTTTTTCTCGTTGAATTTCTCTGCCCTTATAAATTCAAACATATTTTATAGAAAACTGGCAAGAAGTATCCGATCTTTTAAAGCACGCATCCGCAGCAGAATTGATTGGAAATAATAAATTTCGCGACAGCCTATCAACTGCAACCTACCGCTGCATAACACAGATAACGGATGAAAACTATACAGAGTTCTTAAATTCCACGGAGGAAATCAATACAAAACAGCAAGTTCATCGTTTTCTGCTTGTAGTCTACTTAATAAAAATGACAACTTAAAGACGCAATTTATGAAAAAAATGGGGAAGTTAGCACGCAGAGAGAATGTGCAAATTAAGGAGAGAGACTTACCATAGTAAGTTGGGGTTGATCACGCGGTCTAACGGTTTCAGTAGATAATGTTCCCCTAGGCGTATGTAGGTTGCTTCCAAGTAGAGCAATACCCCCGTTGTTCTTGCCCGAACTAAAACTGGGAAAGATGATTTGGAGTGAACGGCGTACCCGCTATATAGGTGTTTTGTGATAGGAGAACGAGCGAATTAGAGCGCAAAAGTAGTCATTTAGCCAAAAAGTCCTAACAATGGTTAAAATAAATAATATTGTATTTATGGTCATTGCACGGTCTTACACATCGCATACTCAATAACAAACTTGTAAAGTAGACAGATACCTATTTTAAACTCTGTAGTTTAGGAACGCAATTAGCTAACACATAGGTAAAACGAAGAATCTTTTTGGACATGTTCCCTGAAATATATATTTGACTTTACAAGAACACGGGGAATCGACAAGAAATTGCATATTACTTATGTAGCCATTTTTTCACTACAAGTTTTGCAGGTAGCCTGGAAGAAGGCAGTTCAAAAGCCGGCATCCTGGAAGGACTGAATTATTTTGGGATTTAACTGCATAGTAATAAATATTGCAACCTCAATTGGATAGCTTAAAACGCATTTCAGGATCTCGGTTGGCACACTCACTGTGCGTTTACAGGATTACCAAAAATATATAAAAATGCGATGACCAGTTGCGCCTTATAAGTCATTGTTAACTGTTCAAACTAATACCAGTTTTGAATAACGGGGCATTCAAACGCAGATTCTTTGTGCACTGGACGTTGATACTGACGCTCTTTTACTGAATGACGCAATGACCCGTTACGATTGACAATATTCATTTTATATGGCTCATAGTTTGCGGCCTCATTCTACACGCGTTTTGCCGTTATTAGTTGGTTATACAGTGCATTCGCGTCATACACTTCGGGCAGTACTGTCTAACTGGTGAAATATTTGGCTGAACACCGTTCTCACACAATATATCAATTTACGAATGTACTGGAAAAAGTGTCCACCACTGCGCCCACATATTGCGAAAGGTGCCCTTTTCCCTGTTGGAAATGTACAATATGATCATTTATCCTAGCATTATAATATGCAAACGGCTATTAGGTATTCAGTTCGACAATGGCTGGTGCCACCGCTTTAATGCGATGTTTCTAGTTGATGGAGAATGCGGGGGGGCATGAAGGTCAAGTTGTCGACGGCGGTGAGATCCAAGCTTTTGGCATATTGTCTCTGTAGTATAAACGTTATATGGGGCATTCCCCTTCCACATGTTAAGCGGCCATCAAAACAACAAAAATTAAACAGATACACAGTGGGGCCGAAAACGCAGGGGGTTATATTACTGTCAGCCGTTGACTGTAAATACAGTCTGTTTGAATTCTTTTTGGTCCACTTAAGCACAAATGACCGCAAAATGATTATCAGTCCGTCTCACTGATGCACGTTTAGACTGCACCTGTGTCATTCCTATTTATTATGCCTAGTTTTGTATCATAGTTCTGCTAAACAAAAATTTGCAGCTCTGCCATCTGAGTAGTCTGCCTGTTTCTCTAATAGTCTACTTTTATTTAACTTCGGATGTTTATCAAACGCCTAGCAACAGAGAGGATTTAGACCAGAACCCTCTTTGGCACACTTCAATGACAAAGACGTTTATGCATATTACTAACTTGCGAGTATTTTTAGTAATCGTGCACGTGAGCTTGGGTCTGTAAAAAATGTTCAAACCAACGTTCAAATTACTTTTGACGCTGAAGTTCTGACCCAACGAATTTGGTACCGTTCCATTTGCGAGTATTTCCGGCAAAAGATTAAGCGTTACTATAGATAAGTCTTATAATGTACTGTAGGTAGGCTTACTTATGAAATTCCAATCGAAATTTCGAATTGCATTTTCAGTTCGAAAAGACTAATTAAGTAGAGTTGTAAAACTAATCA